>ML779837.1:712453-728712 GCA_009831015.1 Picea engelmannii | reverse complement strand
TGGTTCTCTCAGCAAGTTGCAGCTTGCAAAACTGAGGTTGTAGCCTCATTATGAGTTGGTGCTCATATGTATGATATTGTAAAGAATGTAACTATTAATTATCATATAAAGAAAAAGATGTTTTTACCTTGCATGGGTTTCCTCGGGAAATATCTGTCTCTGTGTTTATCATATATGTGAATGATGCTGAAAGTGTCATTGTTTATTTCCCTGCATTATTGTGATCATCATTCAGTGTCTCTACAAAGAGTTTAAAAAAACCATAATTGTTTAAGAATGGTAACAACTGATTCACCCCCCCTCTCAGTTGTCCAACAAAACCATCCATTAAACCATGGATAAATCCATACACAAATACACAATGTTTACTGTGGAAACCCAAATGGGAAAACCAACTTCTAATGGGAGCTTAGTTCTTCATTTCGACAATCTATAGTACAATGCAAATATTGGCTCTATGTGCATTTTCTTCTCTTGGCAAAAAACAAAACCCCTTTAGAATGAAGGTGAATGAAGAAATGGGGAGATATGGGGGGTAAGGGGAAATCCAAAAACCATGACCCTTTATTTCCCTTTCCTCAATCTTCTCTTCTATTTTATTTTTCTTATTTATTTTAATTCTCTTTTTTCCTATCTTTTCCTTTTGTCCTATTCAACTTTTACATTGCATTGATTTACATAGTTTGAAAAACTTCATAAGTTTCTGAATTAATCTTCCAGGTATTGAGTCTTACAACTATTTGTTGGTTCAGATCCATTTCAGATCATGCCTCCCCATTGAGAGGCTTTTTGGTCTTTAAAATATCAAATGAAACCAATATGGATCAATGTGCCTTCTATTTGCTTCACTGGAATATGGCTCTGAATCTGGCTCCTGAATACAACTATGAATTTGGATTTGTCTTTGGCTATTGGATCTGGTCCTAGCTATAATTATGGCTTTGTTTAATGGCTTGCTTATTCTCGCAATGAAATTTTTTTCTCACTGATTCTCGGCTCTAAGTAATCTCCATATTTGAACTCTGCCCTCAACATACATTCTCATCTCTCTCTCAGACTTGGAGATGGTCCATCTTGGCATTTAGTGAAGCCAAGTCAAATACTTGTCTATGTTCAATGTGACCCCAACAAGCTATGCCATCATGTAACAATACCACAAGAGGAAGTTTGGTCTGTCTTCTCTTGCTAGGATCAATTGCTTTCTGACATGGAAACAACCCTTCTGTGCCTACACGTCCTTACAAGTGTGCCATGGATTTCTCCAGAACTCCCCCAAAGGTCATTGACTCCTGTACACCAATCTACAACACATCTTCAAGAAGGAAAAATTATTTTGGAAGATTGTAGTTAGCAATTGGAATGGTGGGTCCTTGGTTGTTGGCATCAACTTGTTGTCCTCTTAGATGGTGATACATACCTCTTGTGTTGCTGTCACTCCTTGGACAACTTCTCCTTGAGTTTGAGATGCATTGAATTCTTTATATTTGTTAGGCTTCACTTTCCATACTCTCCCCTTGGTTGTGTGGTTTTTGGGGTGAAGTTATGGGTGAAGTCGCCAACACTTCGCTTCCCAATGTACACTCAACTTGTAGTGGTGGAAACAATTCTTGTTGTTGCTACGTGGACTATCTAACATACTCCTCTTCTCCATGTGTTTGTGAGTTTGTTGTTGGATTGGAGAAGTATTCTTGCCATTCCTCCTCTGATTTTTTTTTGGCTTATGACATGTGTCTAGATTCTCCCAACAAGATTCCTCACAATGGCCTTTCTTCCTATAGAAAGTACATGCCTCTAAGTACAAATAGTTGACAACGCTATAGCCTCTCTTCTTGCAGTATTGAAAAACAAAGGATGTCTTGTTTGATGAATACCTCTTGGTCTTCTTCTTTCCCTGACTGATTGGCTTGCTGCTTCTTTTGAGTGATGGTGCAGGTTGAGTCTTCAAGCTCTTCTCATGCCTTCCCTTCTTTAATTCACCACAAGAAGGATGAGGTGGTAATGGGCCGCCGTATTCACTTACTTCTTCTCTTTCTCCTAATAAGTAGGCCAACTTCGACATGCATTTTCCTTCACAAAAGTGGTCTTCATGGTCATGTGTTTTTTACCTTTTCCATTTAATCCTAGGCCTTCATGCTTGACCCACAATGTAGTTATAGTGGGGCTCAATATTCCTTGTCTTCTCTTTCCTATCCCTTGTCCTTCATAACCCATATTCCTTAATATTTTGCAACTAATGCATTTGGTATGATTTTCAAATAAATCAAGATATTCTTGAGAAATATATATGTAAGGTGAACTTACTAGAGTGGTCTTGGTCATGGTGTTGGCCTCAGTAGTGACAATGGAAAGTGACCTTGCTTCTTGGTGCTATTCGACAATTTCTTGATTCTTTGCCGAGGTCTCCTGCTTTGCCAACTCTAGTTGTATATGTGAGGTCATATAAGTGAGCCTATCTTCTTTCTAGCTATCCAACTAGATGACCTTCTCTCTCACGTGTACAACCTAAACTCCGTGCTTGTCCCAATATTCCATGATCGTAGTGAGGGACTCTTGGAATTATTAAAACTTTTTCTTTAGCAATGGAATCAATTTGGTAGAAGTCTCAAGGTTCTTCTCCATCTATGCCATCTTTTGGATGAACACCTGGACCCACTCCTTCAAGTTCTCGTTCTCTTCTTGAAGTTGAGTATCGTTGGTCCTTAAGTTTTCCAACTCTCACTTCTTTCTTTACCCATGTCAATGTATGAAATGTTCTCTTCAAAATTTTGGTAGCTATGTCATGTTTAAGGATGGAACTGCTCTGATACCTTATGATTCGTAAATAAGGGACTTATAGCCCACTTGTTTCACCAACACAGATCCTCCATGGAATTGAAACTTTTGGTCTCTATCTTAGTCTTGTACATAGTGTTATTCCTTCATAAAGGCTACTAGGCCTCTGTCCTTTTCCCTATACTAGGATCTTTGTTCTTCTCTACTCTTTACAAATTACTAGTCCAAGACTCTAACTTCTAAATTGGGAAACAAGGCATGATGATGTAAACACTTATGTGTTTTAGAAATTGTGTATGGCCTTGTTGATGTTTAGATTGGTCAAGATCAAAACAAAAACCTCACGAGGATATGAATACCCTTGCATTATTATAGAGGTGGTACTCTTATGTCATAATTTGAATGATATATCTTGATGCTCCTGGATTGGGGAGAATGCTGGACAACAAACTCCAAGTCTTTATTGCTTAGTTTTATATGAAATGGTTCTTGATAACCAGATTTATTATTTATGTTGAACAAGTAGCTTCTTAACAATAAAAAATATTGAAGAAAAGATTTAATATCAGAATAAATGTATACTCAACATCATTTATACAACCCTATAAATCACATGCAAATAGTGGATACATCCATATCTTCACAAGAAAAATAATGAAGTGGTTTTGATCATTTCAGAGAGCTTTAAATGAGTTATGCATTCAAAATTGAAAAGAATTTGATGGGAATACTTCAAAAACTCATTCTTAGAGATCCCAAGATCTGAGAAATCATTAAAGTAATACCTTGAAGTAGTCTTCTGTGGAGTTTTATCCATAAAAGATATTCAACAATACAAAACATCTCAACAAACCAATTGGCTAAATGCTTAGAAATGAAGCTTGTTAGACACAAGGACTAAATATACATGAATCAAATAGACAATCTTGGTTTACATTTGACAACCACATATATGGCTGTAAATAATCCATGATATTATAGAGAATAAGTCTTGGAAGAATACAATAAAAACACTCAAGAACTCATCCTTATGCTAAGTTCAGAAATACATGCATAAAGCCTTGATAAAATGGTGTAGAAGAAGAAGAAGAAGAAGAAGAAGAAGAATGAAGATATTTATTTGTTGATAAAAAACCTAGCTACATGCTGATGGTTGTACCTTTTCTATTATGATATTTTGATTTCCATCTGACTCTTTCTTTGATTGTGCTATGTCCCTTTTAAAATTTGCTTCCTATGCTTCTTGAAGTAGTTAGGGTTTTTGTTCTTTCTAGGAACTTCCACACGCTTTTATTCTTGGAATAACCACTTTAATTAATTATTTATTGAACTCTCATTAATGAATTTATGTCATTGAAATTCGTTCCTTGAAGTGGGGCCCATTTCATCTGTAATAATTTTTTTTTTAGTAAACGTTTACTTTGAAAACTTTTAATTGACTTCCTTTTTAAAAATGGATTGTATTTTAATTTATGAGTAGATACTTGACCTTTCATCCATGGAAACCATCCTATATGGAATATTAATCATCCTGTATTTCCAATGAGTCCTCCTGAGCAATATTTGGAGTTCTGGATCTCAAGTTATAAGCTCGGGAAGTCGAGGTTCCGAGAATATTTATCAACAAACCATGAAAACATAGCTGGATGTTATTTTAATTTCTAGGAGAATTATAGCAACTTCACTTTTTGAAACCTATTCCATCATCTTCCTTGTTGAATGATATTTCCAACAAGGTATAGTTTGTCCAAAACGAATGCCTGGATCTCGAGTTATGACTTCTAGAAGTTCGCTGCTCAACAACCGTCCATCAAGCTCGTGGATGAATCTTGGCCTTTGATCAAAATTTGCCTTTTTCTAAAATCTGAATCCCACATGCATTGTGGATATTGATAATCAAGTGTTTGTATAGTAAAGGGTTCCATATAACTTATGTGAAACAAAAGGAGACTATGGAGATCCACCCTTAGGAAGTTCATGACTTTAATAAAATTTTGATGGCCCACTTGCTTGGTCAACGCCATGTCATCACTTAGTCAACGCCTAGTCAGTGCGATGTGTCATAGTGTGATAGGTTTCCATAGGATACCACATTTCGTAATGTCATTTGTTTCCACATGTCATAGTTTCATTCACTGCCACATGTCTTGACATAATAGGTTGAATCTTAAGTGGTAAGGAAACTTTGGGAAATAAGCTAGTACTTAAGGAAACTTTGGGAAATGAGCTAAGTGTGGGGAGTATGGGAGGATGAGAGGAGAAGAAGAGTAATGGTGGGATGAGGGGGTAGGTAGGGTGGAATGGATGTGAGTATCACACTCCATGAGGGGGTACGAGAGAGTGAAGAGATGTAAAGAAAAATGTTAAGTGTGGTAGAGTAATGGGGAAGTGGGAGGAGCGAGGAGAGGGGAGTGGAGTGAGGAGAGATGATCGAGATTGTGGGTGAGGTGAGGGAAAGAGAGATGGGGGAATGGGGAGGGAATCCGATCCCACGATGTATAGAGTGAAGTGAAGTGAGGGGAAATAATTCTAAGTATGGGAGAACGCTAGTATGTGAAGGGGGAGTGTAGAGAGGGGGAAGGGGGATGAAAATAAACTAAGTATCATGAGTAGATTGGTCGTAAGAGTGTGGAGTGTGAAGAGAGGGGGAAAGAGACATAAAAATAAAATAAGTAAGTAGTGAAGTGAGGGGAAATAATTCTAAGTATGGGAGAACGATAGTATGTGAAGAGGGAGTGTAGAGAGGGGGAAGAGGGATGAAAATAAATTAAGTATCATGAGTATATTGGTCAGAAGAGTGTGGAGTGTGAAGAGAGGGGGAAAGAGACATAAAAATAAAATAAGTAAAGTGAGGGGTGGAGTATAAGAGAGAAGAGGGGAAGTATAAAAATAAAACTAAGTATGGAGAATGCAATGAGAGAGGAAAAGGGGAAATATGAAGGAAGAGTGAAGTGGAATACAAGTATGGTGGTAGAGTGGAATAAGAAAGAGTGATTCCACTATGAGACTTAATAAGTACCAATAATGAATTCTAAGTATAGGAGATGAAACTTAGTGTCAAGATAAAACCTAACAATGTTTTACATGGAAGAGGCGCTCTTTCTGTGGTTGGATAAAAACCTGGATATATTGAGCATACTGACTCATATTTGAATCCACAAAATGCATGACGAAGTTGAGATTAAGGGCTACATCATGAACTTATGATCGTTCAAAATTTATTTCTTTTGACATCATTTTTTTATTATTATTCTAAGAGCGAGAAATCAAGGTGACCAAACTTTTGATCAACATGCCTCCATTCTTAGTCAACCTACACACAATCAATAAGATGAAATGCCTACAACTAGCCTCTATATAGTCGTGTCCCCACTATTTGTTTCAATTTCCAATTATGGTCAGTCCAACATATAGGAATATATATCACTCCAACATTCATATGGAACATGAATGCCTTCTTAATGTCATCTCTACCAACATTGATATGAATGCTCACACTTAAAATGAGGGCCAATAATGTAACTTTCATTGATAAAGGAATGACTATGAGTGTGCATGCCAATGAATAGTTATGACAATTATTGGTTTGTGGTGTCTCACTTTGGACCTGCAAATAAAATAGGATTTGCTGATAAATCCAGAAATAGAACCTATTACCTGTTTTGATTTGAGATAGAGTGAAGTCAATTATTTCCAATACACACCAATTATTTGTACTTTCATTTGTTTACCTTGCATAAGAAATTGTGTCGTATTTGTTTTGTCTCATGACAAGAGAATGTTACCCTAGTGCAAGTATCTGTGATTGTATTCACAAGCTACTTCTACTACAACTAGAGAATTCATCACCTCCTTGATATTTTTTGCATATTTGATAGTTTTGTATGCCTCCAAGGGATTGAAACATACCTTTAATGGGCAGGTGTGGAACCGAGCAAGTGAATGAAACATGTGCACATGAGGTACAAAAAGAAAACTCACAAGTAGGTGGATCGACTTTGTGGAGTCACGGGGAAGTGTTTGAAACCCAATGCAAATTCTATCCTTCTAGCCACCCAATAGGTATTTTCCTACTCAATTGTAGACAACACCACAAAAAATTGATCTTTTAACTACGGAAAGTAGAAGCATGGGGTTTCTTCGTTTTTGTAGACTTTAGCGTGAAAGAAAATAAGAGGAATGCCAATGGTATGAAAGGAATGGGGATAATTACTAATTACAAGAATTATATCTAGCAATCAAGATAAGAAAGGAAAGTATGGAAACAATCATACTATCATAGCCATCAATTTCTTGGACAATATAAATGGGCATCCTAAATGCATATTGGTAAAGACTAGTAACTCAAATGTTAGGAATGAGCAACTGTGGCACTACTTTGTGTGTATGGATCGAACATTGAGAGAACTTGTTATTTAAATTAAGGTGGGTACACCACTGATATGATGTACTTTCTAATCACATTAGTTTTGGTGTACTAGAAGCAAGTGCCTCTAATGCTCCGTCACAATTGAATCTAGTGCTAAATGTTAATAAGAAATATATATCAGTTTGATCTCAATTAAACAATAAATTAAACAAGACATACATGTTTTCTTGCCTTAACACTACAACTTTCAATTGAGAAAGGTCTTTTGGTATACATGATCACCAAAATGCGAACATCAGACATACAAGCATGAATTGCACATTATAGCAAAAATCATATCCATATAAACACATAGATCATATATGAACTATGTAATCATCACGTACATCTACATTTACATTAATACAGAATCAGATAACTTTAATGTAACAACCTAAATATAAGAATAGTTGTCATCTTGCTTCACATAACATGTGTCCTAAAATGACTATACACAAACATGTTTATCTCATATCATAGATATAAATGGGTCTAGTCAATAGGAATAGGAACTTGAATGAAATCATAATAAAGAACTATATGTCAAGGCACCTAGAATGTGGGACACTACAAAACCTATAGTGGTCATTATTCACTACTACCATACCACAACCTCCTCTTTTGTAAATTTGACATAGGTTATTGTTGTGCATACTAGTATTTTCATAATGATACATAATGTTTTCTAGTTTGAAAGACAACGATTTCCTAGTTAAGGGTTGAGAAATAATTTTCCATCACAAGGTTTTATGTAATTTACCACCCTAAAAAAGTCTGAGAAATATCTCCACCACAATGACCCATACGCTTTTCCAACAAATGACCTCTATTCTAAACATTTATGAGTCAATTTCTCTCTTTTCAAGGTTCAAGAACTTGGCCTTTTAAAACAATATTAATCAACTCGTTTCTGAATACCTTCAAATTCTCCACATTAACACTAGAATGGATGCTCATATATGGGTGATAAAGCATCCATGTCCTTTATAAAGTCTATGGAAATGTCCATGAAAAAGTTCATTCAAATGTCTAAACAAAATCTTGAATAAATAAAATAATAAATAAATAATTCTTAATCTTACATATAAATAATTTATTATTGTGTATCTAATAACAACACATTTAACAATATATTTATTATGTTATTTTTTTTATGATTTTGTTGTAATGTTATGTTTGTAAAAATGACATTTTATGTAATAAGGTTATAATGATTTTTATTAGTAACTTAAGCATCAAGTTAATGTTTTAGCCATTTTATTGTTAAAAGCAAAGATTTTCTTTCTCTCTTATATATTTTATATTATTTTATCAATTTGAATAACTAAGTAGATAAAATTTTTGTTTTGAAAGATTCACTTGTATCTTTGTTTTTTATTTATCATTGTGTTATGACATGCATTACAACTTTCCATTTTCCCTTTATTTGCATCTTTTTAAGAAAATGGAGCCCCTCATTTTTATGTTTGAAAGAGCTTTTTGACCTCTCTTTGCCTCAAGTCTCTTAGAGAAATCTTGTTCACTCTAAGAAAGCATTTGCAAAAGAAAGAGCTTGGAAATTCTTGTTTTTGAGCAAGCTATAAGAAGTCGGCAATGTTAGTTTTAACTCCTCCAATCCACATCATAAGAGTTCCCCTATTTTTTGCCGATGCACTTACATTTGCACGATTTGAAACTAACTCTTCTGATGTGAATCAAAGGAGTTGGTTCCAACTCCTCCGATTCACATTAGAGGAGTTTCTTTGTCCCTTTCCGATGCTCTTCACACAAGTTAATATAAACTATTCCGATATGAATAAGAGGAGTTAGTTCTAACTCCTCCGATTCATATAAGAAGAGTTTCCCCCAAGGTCCCCGATGTCATCATTGGAATTTCATGCAAGTCCTCCGATGAACATCGAAGGAATTTACACTAAGTCCTTTGATGTTCATTGGAGGAATTGCTCTCAAGTCCTCCGACTCGAATTATCCCACCAACCACATATTTAATACAATAGGATCTTTGATCTTTTTAAACGATGAACAATCAAGTTTTGTTATCCGACCGAAAAAGATGAGGTGAGAGAAGTTTACAAGACTTAGAGCACACCAAGACATTCTATTCGAGCTCATAGCTTGTTAGCAACCCCCACATGGCGCCAAATTTTCAGGTAAGGGAATATTTTCATATTTCGCTAGGGTAAGGGTTAGGGTTTCTTACTCAATATTTTCTCCCTACTTCATTTTTCTTTTCATGCCATTTTGCAATCAACATCCTACCCTTTCCTTAGTCTCCTTCGCGAATTATAGCTGCATAATCGTTTGCACCCCGACCGGTTTTCGTTGACATTTTCCTTACACATTTTCCGAACCTTGAGGACACCTCTAGTTGATAGGATCTCCATTTGAACCCAACCCTGGACTCTTTCCTAGCGTAAAATGCTAAAAAAAATCCTCACCCTTTCCCTATCAAAACCTTAGGATTCTTGCCATCATGAGTGTTTCAAGCAACTCCTTTGACCGTATCATAGGAGTTCTTATGAAATCCTTTGATATCATTGGAGGAGTTACAATTAACCACGTCGATTTTCTTAAAATTTCAGGAACTTAGATGCAAACTCCTCTGACGTACTATTGGAGTAGTAATAAATCACTTGTCTGATGCACATCCGAGGAGTTGTTCTTAACATTTCCGATCAACGCCTTTTCAAGAAACTCCTCATATGCCTTAGAGAACTTAATACAAACTCCTCCGATTTTCATTGGAGGAGTTAATCTCTGGACCTCCGATTTTCATTGGAGGAGTTAATCTCTGGACCTCCGATTTTTCCTTTCAAAGCTTAGTTTTCAGCCTTTCCTTCCCAATTATTTTTACCAAGTTGCTCAAGAATTCCTACCATCGCTTGGACATCTTCATAGGATGATTCTATGTCCAATAGTAGTCCCAATGGTTCCTTTAGTATTTCAAATTATTTAGTTGCATTGAATTGCATGTTATATCCTAATATTTGCACTAAGCTCATCTTTTGTGGTAGGTTCAAACATGTCACCTCGAAAGAAAACAACATGCAAGGTATCCAGAGTTGAGGCCTCTGGTAGTGCCCAAAAAATAGAAGGAGAGACATAAATACTTGGAGCCATGTAATATGATATGTTGGGATTGCTAGAGAAGGACGAAGAAACTTTAAAATGGGGAGAAATATATTATATGTTCAAAAAGTTTAATTTCTCCACCGAAGCCGAAGATCCATATGAGCTTCAAGTGTTCAAGACTATTAGGAAATTTGATATCTTCATATTAGAAACACACCCTACAATATTCCACTGTGTGGACACTATCTCATGGATTCTAAAGAACACTGACGTAAGAAACAAATTTGTCTACAACGCAAGGAAAGAACCCATAGCTTCATTTAGACCCGAGTATTTGGCCAAATGTTATCATATTGAAGAGGGGATCAAAAGGCTGGATAGTAAAATCCTCAACAATTTCGAGTACACACCTAAGGACCTGTTCCCCAAGTGGTATAGGGCATATAAGAAATTTAAGTACATAACTAAAAGTGGATATCCCACGAGCACCTTAAGAATACCCTACCAATACTTTGTAATCATGTTATGCAGATTGTATGGGGAATCGACATGACACAATTCTCCCTATCCTATATTCCTCCATATACTACTACGCAGATGCAGGGACATCGTTCAATTGGGATGAGATTCTATCTGAAAACCTCACTGCAACTATCTTTGCGATGAAGCAAGCCCAACCTAGAATGTTCCCGATCTTCCATATGTCCTCATACCTCTTGGACATCATGTGCATAGCTCACAAGTACCTTGATATGGGATGGAGTTGGATACCATCTGACCCTGCAATCCACATATACTGTAAAACACTCCGGGAACACAAATAATGTATGGAGTATCAAAGGATTTACAGTCATTTTTTGGCTCCATTATACGAGTTCATTTTATGCACCCTTCCTCCATGCACGACTGACAAATCCATGGAAGTTAGAAGAAGAATCGGGATTGGTATCTCATGGATCACGATACTTATATAAGAATACATGGTGCAATGAAACCACCCCATTTCCTTCCACGGTTAGTACCCGACAAAATTTTTCTCCAAGAAGTGGCGTATCAAACTATCATACATGGAGTTGGATGGATGTTTTACTGGATAAAGAAAGTAATTTGGCCTCCATTTCCATTTTATGTGTGAGTTATTTCTTCGAAAACACTAAGCAGGCACAAGCATAAGGAAACAACCTCCTATCCTATCACTTTAGGGAAGAGATATATAAGAGATATGATCCCAAAAACACAGTTAGAGAGCATTTCAAGAAGATCGATCTACCTTGGGAGTATACCATGAATGTTTGGGAAGAGGAAGAAGTACATTAGAATGTCTGGACGTATGTTGATGTCATGTTCAACAGGCGTGTCTAGTCGAGAGGAAGGATCAAAGACGAAGAAAAATCAAGAGAAGAAGCCAAGAAGAAGGCATAGAAAGAAGAAGCTGAGCAATCTTCTCTCATTTCCATATCAACACACTCAGGATCTACAGAAGAAGAAGAAGAAATACCCATTGATAAAAATAGGAGAGATAAAGAGAAGATTTAAAAAAAGAAGAATGACGCGAAAAAGAAGAAGCGAAAGATTGAGGCCGACAAGGCAAAAGATAAAGATGAATCAGAGGAAAAATCTACAATAGAGGAAGAGGCCAAATGAGATAGCAGAAAAAGCAACAACAAAACAAGTGGAAAAGTGTAACATCTTCCTCGTTACGACAACCATTCTAGTAACATGTGCAATTTTTTTTTTTTTTGTTTAAGGTGTGTGCACGCGGGTAGAAGTAACAACACACTTAACTGTACGATGCCACTCGACAACCAACAAGACGCAACCACGACGTTCAACACAAGAAGACTGAAAGCACACAATGAGTAACTCCCAATATACAACCATAGGCACAAGGCGCACAACACAAACAATAAGACATTCTGGGGGTGCACAATAAGAACACAGAGGGAAGAATCCATGGTGTTAGGGTTACTATTTCTGCACAGGAAAGCATGGTGTTTAGTCTTATGTCTTCTTGAAAGAAGATTAGATAGGCTCCTGGCCGACTGCTCAGGCAGAAACTAGTAACCCGACCTAGAACAAGACGCAAGCAAGGCGAACACAAAAAGACGACCCCGACATATCACAGTGACATCACGCAATAAACTCCCCAGACATAAGGCGTACAACTAACATCTGTAAGCAGAAAACGTCCCCAGGTGTTAAGTACAGTATGGTCACAGATGGAAGAATCCAACAGTAGAGTTTACTATTTCTGCACAAAAAAGCAGGGCTTTTAGTCTTATGTCTTCTCGAAAGAATATTAGACAGGCTCCTAGCCGACTGCTCAGGCAAAAACTAGTAATCTATGTCAGGTGTGTCGCAAGAGTGGAAACCCTGCCTTTAAAGGGCCCGTGACTCTTGATACAGCACTGGATTCTTTACGCAGAAAAGCCACACACAGACAGGTCTCCTAAAGCTACCAGGGTGTGACTATATCCCGCTCGACTCAAGCAGACCAGGCAAAATAACGATCTCGTGCAAGTACAACAACAACTCAAGACAACCACTAACTCTATGGACACGCAAGTCCGAAGGACTCCGACAATGACCAAACAAGTTAAGACAAGGTAGTTCCCACGAATTAGGGCATTTAATACTGGCCCAATGCTCCATTGAACTCCATTAGTAGACGAGATACCCGACCAACCGTAAAAGAAGGTAAATTTAAGTAAGTGCAGATTCCCCAATTATAATCTTAGTAGTTCCAGGTACTTGGTTCAAGGACCCTTTATCTAAAATCATTAATATCCCAAGATTTAATCATATCAAGATAAGTCCACAGTGCCATTATTTTCATAAAATACCTAACCTAAATTTTCACCTTTTATAACGACATATATTACCCTTACATAATTCAATGTTAAAAACAAGACAATACTCCTTACACAACGCCATGTCAATAAAATACATTAAGGCGCTCAGGGCCATGACACAATGTTGTCATAACCTTGCAAATTAGGAAGCCATCAACATTATATGTTATCTAATCCTAACAGTACTATCTTTGTTACTAGATCCTTGCCCTTACATAAAAGGAATAATATTTTAAAATTGCTTGTACTAACATTAACTGTTCATTACATATCATTTTCTAATATTCTTGCAAAAAGGATATCGAAACTACATTCCGTTATCTAACAAAAGCATTGCATTAACTTCATATTGCAAAGAATATCAAGATTACATTTCGGTTATCTAACGAATAGCTTGGCATGAACTTCAGGTTGCACTAACCTTACCCTAAAACATAGCCAACATTAAAAATAATTTGCAAATTAGAGAATCCTTAGAATACATACCAATCATGCAACATAAAATTACTATCATAACGCTACCAATCATGCAATAAAATTCATACCAATCATGTAATAAAATACATACCAATTATGCAACAGAAATTTAATATTAACATCATGCAACAGAAAATTACTATCATAACTTACAATGACCTTACAATATGACTAAAGCGATTTAAACATCATCGTTGGCAATTCGATTTAACACTTATCAGCATTACTATTTACATCATCATCAACGTTTCAAATTTAACAAACATTAACATGGCAAATTAACCATCCTCATTATCATTGCAATTTGACAATATTTACCTTACAATTTAAACAAATAGTAATATTGCAATTTAGACAATTTTATAAGGCATCTCCTAATTGTCATTGAAGATAACACAAGTCACGTTAATACAGCTGTCCATAAAACAATACCAAATTTCATTCTAGTGTTGCATTTTATCCTTACATTTACATCTTGTTCTAGGGCGTTACCTTCCATTATACTCACGAGAATGTAAGAATATCCAGTTTGTGTGGAAGTAAGAAAAATAACTTAAAGTAAAACAGGACGACTCAGTAACATAATGTAACCCAGAAACAGCTGTGCTATAACCATTGGATTAAAAAGGGTCCCGAATTCATGGGAGGATAACAGAATCCTTTCCGCTAGAATAGTTTATTCTGACAGAGGTAACCACCGCTTACACACAAAAGGCGTATTAACAGGTCGAGGATTTAAGTCGAAAACAACGCAGGTTTAAAGCACCATGTAAAAAGCTACCTACAGGCATGCAAGAACGTTAATGATGCGCTGTCACACGTAGGTAACCACGCAGGCTTAAACTCGATTCCCCAGGGCTGTCAGGATGGTAGGGCGTCTGTCGGAGGTAAATGCGTGGCTACAACAAAGCTGATCTCCAGCGGACCTCTTGGAATAAAAACGCGACTGCACACAAGAACACCCAAATAAAAACGCATCTGCACACCCGAACGCCCAGTCTGAATGAGAAACGCAGAGGGTTTAATATAAACGTTGGGCAAGAGATGGGGGTACACTATGGCCCAACAATCATGCAAATGGAGGACAAGAGATGCTTGGGGTAAAACGCCCAAGAACAACACGCTGGAATAGCATGACAATGCTTGTGCCCACCGTGGAGCTCGACACCACGAGCACAAGGTTATGAGCAGTGCGCCCTACCAACGGAGCAGTTCTCTCTATCATCGCAGACATGAAATCAATAAACCCCCTCCCCTTTTTAACTCAGAGAGTCGTTGCAAGCAGGCCTGTAATCCGATCTCCTCATTGCCAGAATGCAGAGATAACAATCTCAGACAAATGCCAGAAGACCGATGGTAACAATTCTCGATGAATTGCCGACTACCATGATGACAACTTCAGACCATTCCAGGATACAAACGATTTCCAATTCAAATAATTTCCAGAAGGCAAGGATAACTAAAGCAGACCATTTCGGCATGCAAATGAAAGTAAAAGCGCCAAGGCAGAAAGATTAACGCCCAGTAGAAAATTGAACGCCCACAGAGAAGTGGTCGTCCCAAAACAACCCACGGTCAAATTCCATAACAACAATTATTAAAAATTACACATTCCCGCACCATTAATTAAATTTGCACGGTCCAGAATTACAATCGAAGGATTTTATGCAGTCAAAATTTTGAATGAAAAGGGACATACAACAACATCTTACATATAATGCATCATAATCGCCTAAGAGAATAACTAGACAATCTACTCTTCTAGAAATAAAATTCATATCGTTTCCTCTTGCCCGCTTCTGAGGACGTCCCATGCTCCGTGCTGCTTCCTACGCTCCGTGCCGCTCCTGCTCGTCGATCGCAGAAAGCTCACCGGTACCTCCCAACCAATCGCTAGGGGTACTCTACTTCCTCCTTAGCCCCCCGAGCCGCAAAGGGGCCACATAAGATCCAGAGATAAGACTAGCTTCTCAGCTCACCTCCAAGGCTGAGCTACCACTCCAATACAGCTGAGATAAACCCAAATCCTCACAAGAAATCTGTCAAGCCACAATCTGGCAGCGTAACGTTACACCAACCGTTCATCCCCTCTTCCTCCAATTTCCCCTTCTTTTATAGAAATTTCAGACCCACCTACTTTCCTAAATCATTATTAATTTAATTTTTAATGACAATCCTCTAAAAATTCTCTGCCGTCCAAGTGTCACTCATCCCCCATGTTTCTCCAAAATTATTTTCTTTAATTTAAATAAAAGACTAATTTCCCTCACCCCCCCTAAAGTCGCTCCTAAAATTACTCCTAGGGTTCCTAGATCCCCTCTCATGCTTTTAATAACTTTCCTAAAATGAAGTTTATTTTTTTTAGTAACTCCTTAAATGCTGATTCCTTTTCGCTTTTGACCCTATGTCTCCTACTTTCCAATATTAAGTTTCCTTTAATACAAGTTTCCTTATTTCTATTAATTGTTCCTTTCCTCTTTTTTTTATTTTGTTTATTTATTTATTTATTTTTTTTAAAACCCAAAATGATAAAGCACTTATTAATCTTTTCATTGTATTTCTAAAATCCTAGCTTTTATACTCCCATACTTTAATAATTTTAATTCTTCTTTATAATTTAAAAGCCATGGGTTTCACTTAATTTATCTCCCTCATTACTTTACCCCCTTTAATTTTAA
>ML779837.1:683178-712403 GCA_009831015.1 Picea engelmannii | reverse complement strand
TTCTTTTGCGCGACATGCCCTTCAGGATGCACCACGTGCTCCAAGGGTGCCACTCGCCGACTTGACAGATTGGTAGACATCTATAACCCCTGGAGTCAACACTCCACCAGGTGAACTTGTGGGAGACTAAGGGCTCTAAGGAACAAGGCCCCCGCCTTATT
Source organism: Picea engelmannii (assembly GCA_009831015.1). Lineage (NCBI taxonomy): Eukaryota > Viridiplantae > Streptophyta > Pinopsida > Pinales > Pinaceae > Picea > Picea engelmannii. The sequence continues at coordinate 712,242 of ML779837.1, read as the reverse complement.
GCGCACCCCTTATAATCATCATGAGCGACTGTCGCAGTCTGCCCTCACGGCATCGTGGATCCTCTCGAACTGGGTAATCGTTAACCTACAGTTCGAGCCACACTGGGAGTGCTAGTAGGCTGTGGCAGGGCTGCTGTCCACACCTCTCCCTCAACCTCTCTGGAAATCATGTGTGGCCCCTTTACTCCATATGTGAGTCTGGTCGGCAAGCTATCGTCAGCCTGCATCATCAACCATCATGTCATAACATGTCAACAACATATCATCAAATCAATAAATATCATGGTAATAAATCAACTCAAATATCACACTCCCTGACTCAATCTGGAGTCCAAGGGTTCCGTCGATGCCTCTGCATCCTCCAGGTCAAAAACCTTGCACACTCAATAAGACTGAGTCAATAGAACCTGTCTACATCAAGTAGTAAAACATCATGTCGTCTATCAGAACGCATCATAATCAAGCATAAATGTATTAATATCAGAAAAGTCCAGATCACTTGCAAGCAAGTGTCCTCAAAGAATAAGTTTTGTAAGTGCGCCAGAGCGGGATGTTACAAAAAGGAAGCTAAAGAGGCAACAAACAAATATGCCAAAGAATAAAGTAAACAAAAATACCTGGAAGACAGGGGAGGGGACACACATCCCATGGAAAAGGAAATTCCAAAAACATCTATCGATGGTGTAGAAACAAATCTATTAGGTCACGACATAGTACTTGGGATTTGGGAGCCATTTCAGCCAAGCGAAGTACTGAACCTAAGGAGCTTCAATTATGATAGCAAGATAGGTAGGATTGTGCAGGAGAAGGTGAATAAAGTGACAGTAACAAAAGGAACACTTTTCTCAGTTGTCACCCATGTTCCCATAACGAGAGATGTTAGAGAATATCTTGTAGCAACATCTACGACTGGCTCAACATTTATGAATTCCAAGGTGGGAAACATACGAAGATTGTGTCAAAAAAATACATAGAAAGAGGCAAGGATCAAAGAGCTATAAGAAAATCTTCATCAAGTCAAAATTGATGAAAGAATCCTTTAAATCTTCAAAATCAGCGCTGAGAAAGTCAGGAACGAATTGGAAGGAGCCTTCATTGACATGTACGCTCACCTATAGCTCTTCCAAAATGTAGCTACAATAATCATTGATCAAAACAACTGGATACATGCGAAGCTGGCACAATATAACATCATTTGTGAGGACATAACTGACATAGATAGATGGACAAAGGAAAATACAGAACCACCATCTGAGTTATACCGATTGTCAAAGATGAAAACAAAGATGGATTTGTATGTGTTGGATCATTTCCAGCATGTAGGACATAAAGATGATAAGGATTTCACCAGATCTATGGCGATATGCTCAATGATCCATAAAGCAGTGCAAGAATTAATCAAAAGCAAACAATTTCCAAAGATATATGAATTCAGGAAGAACCTGGTGTCAAAAGAACTGGTAGACAAAGTACACAACAACATGAATCAAAGAAGGGAAGTAGTTGAAACTGCCACCGCCATCTCCATAGATTTCATAGATCAACATCTGTTACAACAAATTAAGCTGCATACCATGATACATGCCTTCATGACAACACTAGCTAAAGACATGAGTAATCTAGAAGATAATGTTTCTCTAAATAACAAAACATTGGAGCAACTGATGTACATAAGGATTAAATCTTTGTATGACCAGCTGGAAGTTTGGACAACATATCTCAGGAACAAAAATCCTTGAAGAAAGACAATATACATGCCTTTAGTTTTGTCTTTTTCTTAACAAACTATAAAATCCATATTTCACTGACCACATTTCATAACACTGATTATTCTTTGAGGACACTTGCGTTCAAGTGATCTAGTTAAAACATGGTACATTTATGCTATGATTGAGTATGAGAATTTTATATGTTATTAATATTGATATATAGCATTGACATGTATTATGATGAGGTTTCATGAGTGGGAAGGAAACATGACATGATGAGAATGTTGATGGCATCGACATACTTCCTTGGACTCAGGATTGAGTCAGGGAGTGGAATATTGACTTTGATTACAAGTACTCATTTATTTACGCATATGTTATGATGATGATTCGGTTATTGATTTCATATATATGAGTTATTAATATTATTTTTTTCAGTGGATCCAAGCATGGTGATGCTTTGATCCATATTTATGAGTGGAACGAAATGAATAACAAATTGAATACAATAACATAGAGATATAGAGAACAACAACATATATCCAGTGAACAATAAATTATATTGAATAAAGAAAATAGGTTGAAACTATAAAACTGTAGAACTTAAACAACTTGCTCGAATGGTGGTAGCTATCTCTGAGAATAGATGTGGCTGCTACAAGCATCCATCTGAGAAGAATGATAACAATGAGGCTCCAAAGGAATTATTAACATTACTCATGAATTCCAAAACCCTAGACATCCAAAAACCTAACCCTAGGAGATGAAATGTCGAAAGTTATGTGGGCCTCGATGGGTAAGTTGGTACCTCAACTTCTCGGGTCATAACTTTTTAATACAACCTCCATTTTAGGCATGTGATAGACCATTGGAAAGGTATTTTAAAGAGATACACATTATGCTATCAAACTTTGACTCCATCTGTAATTTGACAGTGGCAAGAAAAAAAAAAAAAAACATTGTTTAGGGCCCCAAAATGGCCCTGGAAGTACATAAAGATGTAGTGATATCAAAACTTCCAAAATAAGCCAGTTGGAATAGGTGGGTAGTCACCAATATCCACCTGTATGATGTGTAGGGCTTCAAGACAATCCCAAAAGTGCAGAACCACAATTACAAAGAAATGCCATGATTATAGAGAAACACGCTGAACTAAAAACTGTCAAGATGAGCGAGTTGGAATAGGTGGGTGGTCACCAATATCCACCTGGATCAGTCCTCCACCCTTAGGAATAAATGGTCTCTATTGCATTGAGTGCCCCCATCAAGTGAGGAAATTTATGCTTAATTTGGCCCTGGGTGAGCCACTTGCCTTGGTGCAGGAGTTGCCTTGCCTTGACAACCCTATAAAGATGGATCCTTTGCTGGCAAGTGACCTTGGCCTATGTGTCCACTATCTGATCAGTGGATTCATGTTCCATGCATTCAAGGTTGAGCTCTGTTGGTTTCAATTTTTCTGCAATATCTGAGGTGTCCAATAGTGGTGGAGAATATGGCTGAAGGATATCCACATTGAACACTGGGTGCAAGCCAAGGAAGGGTGGAGTGTTAATCTCAAACACATTGCCACCCACAACCTTGGTGATATTTTAAGGCCCATAGAGAAGTGGACAAAGCTTCTAATGGGGCCCTATAAGGTGCTATTTATGCAAATGTAACCATACCTTATCTCCCACCTAAAACTAGTGCGGTACCTGGTGTTGATCATGACGCTGCTTGTACTTATCATTGAATTTCTGCAAAATCTCATGGACCTGTTGGCGGATGTGATGAATCCAATCAATGAATTTGGTGGATTTGTCAGCCTCATACTAAACATCAGAATATTCTTCTTGTGTGTTTGCAAGAGGTAGTGCAACATCAATGCGACCCAAGGGCCGGAATCCCAAACCCACCTGAAATGGGCTATGACAAGTGGAGCTATGAAGAGCTTTGTTGTAGCTGTGATGAACATAGGGAAAAATCTCATCCCATGTACGTGGATTATTAGAGTTATAAATGCGTAGGATGTGCACAATCATGTGATTTACGACCTCTGTTTGGCCATCAGTTTGGGGGTGGAAAGCAGTGGGTTTAGTGAGCTTGGTGTCCAACAATGACCAGAGACTCGACCAAAATGTATTGAGGAACATGCTGTCCTAATCTGAGATGATGTTCTGTGGTATCCCAAAATGGGACCACACCCGTTCAAAGAAGAGCTTGGCAGTATCTGCCATTGTGATGCTCTTCTTGCAGGCTGTGAGAATGACCATATTCAAAAATTGATCAACTACCACAAATACACAATCATTGACTTTATTGGTGGATGGAAGGCCAAACATGTAATCCATCGAGATGGATTCCCAAGGCCACTTGGGAATAGGAAGAGGGGTGTATAATCCTTTCTTCTTGATGGATGGCTTGGAAATGACACAAATAGTGCAAGATCTGATATACTTGTTGACGTCCTATTGAAGTTTTTGGCAATAAAATGTTCTATAGAACGAACACAATTTTCTCCATGAAAAAATGTCCTTCCATCCGACTATAGTGAGCCTCCCAAATCAACTTTGCATGCTCTCTTGCAGGAACACATAGGTGGCCCAGATGGCATAACAGTTAATCCTAAATGTGAAAATTGATGATATTCATGCATGTGCCCAAGAGATGATAGGTGGTGGCGAAGTCAGGGTCACACAGATAAAGTCAGGGCCACTCAGATGCCTCATGTCCATAGGAATGGTGCATGGTGGTGAGTGAAACAATGTGAGGTTGACTGAGGCAATCAATAACATGATTTGTGCTCCCTATCTTATAGTTGGTGTTGAGATGGAACTGCTGCAGGTAGGTGGACCACTTTTGATGGAGGTCATTATGCAACTTTGCTTGTGTCTATTTGAACTGCAGAGGCTTGTGATTAGTGTGGATGATTGTCTCCTTTCATAGAATGCAATATTTTCATTGACGATAGGCTTCCACAATGGAATACATTTCCTTGTCATAGGTGAGGTATTTCTGGATGATATCTGAGAGTGTCTTACTATGGTATGCTACTAGATGACCATGTTGAGTGAGAATTGTTCTTGCAACATAGTCAGAGGCATCTGTCTCAATCTTGAATGGTTGTTTTAGATTGGGTAAGGAAAGTACCGGAGCTGAGAAAAAGAGATGATTTAGATAATCAAATGCTTGTTGTTGTACATTCCTCCATGCGAATTTTTCCTTTCCACCGCCCTTGGTTACTTGGACAAGGGCCCATGCAATATAGGAGAATCCCAACATGAACCTTTGGTAGGTGTTGGCAAGTACCAAGAAGCTTCGAATCTCAGTTAATGTGGTTAGGGCTGGCCAGTCACAAATGAATTGGATCTTAGATGGATCCACATGTATCCCATGCTCATCAACAATGTAGCCCAAGTATTGGACCTTGTTCATGCAAAATGATTATTTTTCCAAGTTGGAATATAGCTTGTGTTGCCGTAGAGTGCTCAAAACCTGTTGAATATGCTGCCTGTGCTCTTCCCTAGTTTTGTTGAAGATGAGGATGTCATCCAGATATACCACCACAAAAGAGTTGATGAAGGGTCTGTTAGGTATCTAGAGAGGTAGTGGGGGGCCCAGAGGGCCCATAGTGATAATAGTGGAGGCCACTCAATGTAAGGTGGACTAGATCCACTATATTTATTAATAAGTCCCACTATGGTAGTTAGATATAATAAATGTAAGAGGACTTACTAGAAGGTTGTACTTATAGAAGGTTCCTCCTCTAGAATGATCTTATGTTGTTAGTGGCACTATATAAAGGGGTTCAAGCAATGTAATGGGATATGAAGAGAAGTATTTTATTGTGAGTGGTAGCTCAATAGGAGGATTCCCCCTAGAAGAGGCAAGTGAACATGAGATGATCCCTTCTATAATAGGATCCATTGTATGGTGTTTCTCTACCTCAAGGGTTTTGATATAATAAAGTGGTGGTTTTGTACATTGTTCCATATATCTTGTGTGGTGATTGTATTCAAATATCTTTGGTACTATTGTGGTATTTTGTATTCACGTCTTTGGTACTTAACAAGGTCTAAATACATCATCCATAAATCTCATGAAAGTTGCTAGTGCATTTGTTAAGCCATAGGGAATGACCAACCATTCAAAGAGACCTTTAAATTTGAAATTTTTCTTCCATACATCAATCGGTTCGATGGGAACCTGGTGGTAGCAAAAATTTACGTCAATATTGCTGAAGAACTTTTCCCCCTTGAGTTGGTCAAGAAGGTCATCAATTCAGGGAATTGGGTACCAGTTCCTAACTGTGATTTTTTTTAATGATTTGTAATCAATGAATAGCCACCAGGTCCTATCTTTCTTCTGAACCAATACAATAGGGATTGTGCAAGGGGAGGATCTGGGTTGGATGTGCCCCTTTTGAAGAAACTCTTCGATTTGGCGCTTGATTTTTTCATTTTCCAACAACGAGCGATGATAGACTGGTCCATTAGGAAGAGGTGCACTAGGGGTTAGATCAATTGGATGCTTGAATTGACAGTGTTTCAGTACCTCGGTGGGTAAGGAGAAGATGTCTTTTCACTCTTCCATGATCTCATCCACTTTCTTCTGCTACAAAGAGAGGCTTTATGTAGAGGTCACATATGTGGAGACAACCTTCTACTTACTGCGAGCATGGATCACAAAGAAGACAAACTTCCCGGTCTGTGAAATGACCTTACTGCAATTCTTAACATATATTAAATAAATAACGGTAGGCAACATTGCCTCTAGTATCCTGTACAATTTTCTACCAAAGTAATAATAACACTATGGGGTCTAGACTCGTACACAACATGTCGCTTCCACAAATATGGCTGGTCTAAAATAACATCACAAAATTCAAGGGGAGAAATATCACACAATACCTCATCTTTGAAGGGCTTGATGCCATAGGGAAGACACCACTATTGGCTGACGTGAAGATCTCTTCCTCGCTGAAGCCAACCGATGGTGTACGACTGCGGGTGTGGTGTTATCGGCAAGTCCAACTGCTTGACGTCCTCTGCTGAGATTGGTTTCTTCTGATTGCTGATATCGAAAATGAAATGAAGTAGAGTCCCCTTTACCCACATCTGTGAGTGAAAGAGACATTCCCATTCCTCTAGTTCTTCTAGTTCACTTGGCTGGACTTTGGTGGTAGAAATAGTGGCACTGGGTTCGACATCAATAATCCTCTTCCCATTTTCTGGATTTTATTCATATTTAGAATCTGGCTCTGACTCAGAAGCTTTCAACTCAGACACCAGTGATTGCTTGGAGAGACATTCTTCAATGTTTTTCTAAGGGATTTTATGGTATTCACACCACTTTCCCATGTCCTTCTTCGATTTATCCTTAGCCTTCTTGGGTTGCGTCTTGGACAGGTTTTCCTGAGAGTGGCCATATTTTCTCTTTCTATTTTTTGGGGGTTTGTGACCGCCTTTTCCCTGCTTTGGCTATGAGGAATTTGCAGATCCAAACTCTCTCCTCTTTTGCTTAAATTTCTGCTTGATCTTGACAACATATCTATAAGATGCACCTAATGATGCGATGTCCAAAAAATCCATTTTTGTTTGAATGTATCGATGCATACAACCATGATATTTGAGCACCAGATGTTGTTCATAGTCTTTGGTACCCAATTTGGTGCACAAAGTATGGAAAATATTGGTGAAATCTAGTACCATCTGGTCCCTTTCATGACATAGCGTGGTTCATATTGTGTACTAGTCCTTGTAGTTTCCAATAGGGAAGTACTGTTATTTAATGGAATTCATGAATGAATCCCATGTGGGGGAAACCAAAAATTTTATAGATTCCTTTGTGGCCCTTTGCTCAGAGTAAGTATCCCACCAATCCTTAACATGGGGGATGACCTTGAGGAGTGCAAAAGTAATCTTTTCCCTATCGGAAAAATTGTGGACCGAAAAATACCCTTCAAGCAGATTCAACCATTTATCTACAACATCCACATCTATCAGTCCTTCAAATAATGGAACATCAAAATTTACTTTTACCTTGAAGGGGGTTGCATGGCTGCTTGATGAAGATGCGTCTCCTGTGGGTAGCCGCTGAAGGATCTATGCAAAGTTGTCCATCATTTCATTCCTTTGTCGTGTAAGGGCTTACTCAAGCTATAATTTAAAAAGATATCCTAATCCACCATATTTATTCTCGTCCACCATGAGTTGTGGTTGGGTTCGTCGCAACTGATCTTGCAAAGGCTCGACTGGTTCGAGTCCCAACTTCTTGTACCCAGATCTTGTCAGGGACATGCACAAAACAAAAACAAATGAAGAGCAGACCGCTCTGATACCATTGATCCAGATTTATGAGTGGAACAAAAAGAATAAAAGATTGAATAAAATAACACAAAGATACATAGAACAACAACATATATCCAGTGTGTTGATGATTAAAATCAAAACGATGAGTTCCGCTTGCAAAGGATTGCTAAATGCTATTATTTATTTATGATAATAATATTTAACTAGTAGGTGGGACCCTCTTGTAGACTAGAGGCGCAAAATAGCCATGTTACACTTATATGTTGTTGCTATTATGATGTTGCTTACAATGTCCTATACATTTAATGATGCAGTCTTGGTTTCATTTGACATGACAAATGGGTGGTTGATGCATTGTTGCTAAATGCTTTTGATATTTACTTGCGATACATAACAGTTCTATGGTTATGAGGATTATGTCGTTGACAGGTGCTATGTTATGATATGTTATATCATTGATTAATAAGCCATATATGATTATAATTAAATGGGAGATATCTCAAAACAAAGAGGGAAAGGGAACTATGGATAAATCCTAAGGCCATGGTAAAATATTACATATAAAATTTAAATGAATATGTAAATTGATACAAGTGGTGGAACTAGCTTCTATACTATGCAATTTTGTTTAAAAGATTATATGGAAGCACATATGGTAATGTTAACGTGTGTTATTATGGTGACATGTTTGGGTGGCGCACTATATGATGGATATGTCATCAGATCTATACAATAGATATGGCATTGAATTATGAAATGGTTATGGTTTGATTTTAATGGTGGATGTTATGTTAATGGGCTGATCGTACATGGAATTGAATAGGGCCAGGTGAGGAAGCAATGCGCATTTACTGCACATCACTCCAAGCATCCCTTGAGCCCATCACCCTAGCATAGTTTCATTTTTGCTCTGTTGGTTGCAAAAGCTCCGCGATTTTAGGTTTCGAAAGGGAAAACTCAACCAACTTGTCATTTAAGCGATTTTCTCATAGGTATGGCTCTTTGCTTTCCATCCATGATGGAGTCTCTGTATTATGAATCGAATGGTGGCTCAGGATTGCATGGGTTCTGTATTTTATTGAGTTTTTGACTGAGTGTAAATTTTATGTTATGGGTTCTCTGTGATTACTACAAAATTTTGGCATTTGTAAGCGAAGTAATGGGCATTATTGATTGTAAAGTCTGCGCATTGGTTACTGAATCGACTAGCTTGGTTTGTTATGACGATTCTTTGTGGAAAATGGTAACAATGGTGCAACATGATATGCATTTTATTGTTGAGGGGTTTTAACCACCAACTTGTGTATTAGTTGCTGTCAACTCTTTTTCCTCTTGGACACTGTTGTGATTCCTTATCCAAGTTGCAATGCAACCGTTGATAGTGGTGTGGTTTTTTTGGCTAATCCTTGAGATATTGTTTGATGGATCATTCTTTACTGTCATATCATTGAAATATTTCCATAGTCCAATCTTGGTTGGCCCAAAATGTTTAATAGAGGCCTCTGTATACAATTTGCGTCCTAACATTATTTTTCATGAAGAGTTTTCACACCCGCTCCTCTCATCTCTGCTATAATGATGAATGTATGTTGTGAGGCCTCACTGTCAATTGTTTTCAAAAATTATTGACCTCCTTGGTGTTGGAAAGAGACATGGTCTCTTTGTGTTTTTGAGTACCCTTCATTGTTAAATGAACCCTCATTCCTCTCTGCAAAAAAGTGTTAGAGGCATTTGCGTGTGCCTGGGTTGTTTAGCTCAAATTGCTGTATTTTCCACTCAGGAATTCTCTTATGGATCTGTCAAAATATTGGGGTTATAAGTTGAAGGACTATGGTGTTTTAAAGAGCATAGCTCTCTATTATTTCAAGATTATATTTGTGGCCTGCGGTTGTTTCTCGGTGGTAAATTCTTGAGGATGTAAAAGGTTATGAGCTCTCTGTGGCTTCTAAAGTCGAGCAGACTTTCGTTACCTCTCTGCATTTAAATTCTAAAGAGCCCGACTTGGAGTCTGACTTGCTTCTACCTTCCTCAGGCACCTTCTGGGGTTTTTCAAGATTTTGGGTTTAATGATTGTGGAAATTTTAAAGGCACAGGCTCCCTCGCTTCAAAAACCATCTCCGTGTGTCCTCTCTGTGATAAATGTGTTTGAACAGAAAAGAGAAGTATGGTTACCTACTACCCGAGAGATGACCTTCTAGTCGATTATGGTCTTTATTACTGTGTTTAATCCTAGCATGATCGTGATTACATTTAAGTTAAAAAGGCACCTGTGCGAGTGATTATTTCATCAAGATCGATCATGATTATGTCAAAGTTTAAAAGAGATACCTGTGTGGCAATATCGTTCTTTTCTCTTCATACATCTTATGGGAATCACCGTGTAGATTATGATTGTTCCAAAAGTAATTCTATACATATTAATTCACATGAAGATCAAGCTCAGGGTTACATTTTTGGGGTTGATTGTTGTTGTCAAATAAATATTGTGTCAAGTATATGATTTAAGACCTGTGTGTATTATTGATGCATTAAACGTGCTTTGGTTCTATCCAGATTGAAAAAGGGACCTGTGGGTAATTAAATTGGGCCTGGTTTTTGTTAGATGACAGTGACTATTGATTGTTATCCTGGGTCTATTATTGATCACCAAAGATGAATGTTGGACATAGATAACATGGATCATTGTGCTTATTTTGTTTATTTAAAAAGAAGATATCAATGTTAGCACATGCAATATTGTGGTTCAAATGATTATATTATTACTGCTGAATTGGAAATGTTTGCATAATCATTATATAAATGCACAGATTGGTATAGATTGAATATTTTTGGGAAATTAAAATTGTTTTATTGAAGACAGTACTAAATCTGTATGAAATTGAGGAACAATTAAATGTTTTGGTCTTGGAAGTGGATGCTTTTGGATTAAATTTGAAACAAAGTTATGATAGTTGATTGATTTAATTTATTTTATGAACATTATCCATCTAATTCACTCTCATTTTCTCACTTTTTCGCTCATTATAAATGCCCTCACAATCCCAAATTCATTTTGCATGCCTTGTTCACTAAAATTAAATTAAAACTCTGTATGACAGTGATAAAAAATGACACATTGATAGATGGAAACTGATATGTTTTGGTATTGTTGCACAGTTAGTTATTTAATGAATTGTCGAGCAGTAATTGTGTTCTTACTCCCTATCATGATATCACTTATTAAAATCTGCCCCGATATCCCATGAGCCTTATTTCACCCCCTGCTCATTTTCAATTATTAAATAAATTTTATGGATTGGATTGCATGGGTCTGATGTTAATTGCCGAGCCAAACTTTGTTTCATATTAAGAGAATGTCATGTATGGTTTATTTAGAGCTAGTTGCTAATAATTTCTGCATACAGAATGAACTTATTCATCAGTGAAGTCATGTTCAAAACAATAGGGGCAAAGGAAACTGGAACAAAGGGCCTAGAAGGCCCATATTCTCAATATATTTCAATGCCGATCCTCAACAGTTAAACCAACTCTTTCAAGCTGGATTTTTCAATTGGATTGGGCAAGGGATAGTCCAACCTAGACTAGAGAGGCCTCCCTTCCATCCCCAACATGTTCCTAATATCCTTGTGCCTCCCCATGTATCTTTGCAACCTGAAGTTCCCAAGAATGATGGATTCCAGGAGATTGTTCACCCAACAATCTCCCACCATCATGGATAGAAAAATTTGTCATTACCTCTGCCTCCTCCACTTGCTAACCAAAATGTTCAGATTTCCCCTACACACTCACTTGTACAGGAGGAGGACTGCTGAAAGTTTTGGACAACAAACTATTTTTGGATATTGTGGATATTTACATGTTTGGATATAATTTGAATCATCTCTGATATTTAAATTTCAAATTGTGAAAATAATTATGGGAGCCACAAGGAGACATGTGTTTGATTGATTGTCTAATTATGTTTTTTTGTTAAGAAATAAAGGGAGCCACAAGGGGTCCCATCTACTAGTTATTATTTAATAAAAAGACCCTTAATTATTATTCTTATTATTTCTTCCCCTAAACTAAAGTTAGTTGAGTTTTAATTAACTTAACTAAATGAGGTAGTTGAACTACTTCAACTAATTTGGAATGCATAAAAGCCAAATGAGAAGGAAGAACAAGGGGAGAATAGAAGGAGAAAGCATACTAAGGTTTTCTCTTGAGTTTTATTGAGATAATTTAGTTTTCATTCATTCCTCAGTTCATTAAAATCCTAATTCTCTTTTATGACAACGAGGTCCCATTGTAGAAAACAATGTTCAAGGCTGAACCACATCATTCAAATGCTTGCTTCAGAGGTGTTGATCTATCTTTCATAGTCTGTGTAGACTTGTCTGTTTATGAATTGAGTTTCATGACTGATAAAGGGTATTGTGCAGAGTTAAGTGGGAAACAATCTATGGCAAGCTGATCCAGATTTTAAAGTTCAGTTTTTACTTCTTGTCAGAGTCCTTTTGTATGGTTTTCATAGGGGATATCTAAGTTTGACCTTGGTCCATGCCCCCACAAGGATTTTTGTAAAGAGAACAATTCTTTCGATTTCTTGGAATGAAATAAAGCGATTTTTGTTCTGTCTCATCTGTATTAATATGTGTCTTGGTATTTTTTCTTTTGATGTCCACATTTACTTTTACAATATGTTATATTCATAAAATTATATAAAAATGTTATATTTTGCAACAATATTTTATTTAAAAAAATCATCCTAAGCCCTTGTAAGTAATACTTGTGGATTGGGAAACACTTTTTGAGGCTATAACCATAGGGTGATATTCCCGACTATCTTTCTTTAGCCAAGCAAGATTCAAAAATGCTTGAGTAAGATAAATTCATATCTTTTCCTCAACATTTATTTGGAGACCATACCAGGGAGATCTTCCATATCTCTCTGGTTGATTTCATGCTTGATTATGATTGAATATATTTATATTTCTACTGTTGATTCTTTGACTGCTTCTTTTCTTCATGACTGTACTTGTTATAAGGCAACCCAATATTGAGCCTGATCTTAAATGTCAGACCAAAATTTCTTTAACCTTATTTAATACCATCTTAGAGACCGCTAATACCCAGGTTGAGCTTGAACGCTCATGGGTAGTGATTGAACAAGACATAAGTGCCCGAAAACATTGGGAAGCTAGGGAAAGACAACCTAGGAATCAGCCATAGCTTTTTTTTCCCTATATTTTTGATATTCTTTTCATGTCCTTACACCGTCTCATCTCTAGGAGAAGAAGAGGTTTATCACCTGAGATCAATCCTATTCCTGAAATAGGAAGAATAAATGTTGTTTTGTCAGTCCAACAAAGTACTCTAAGGAGAAATTTTTCTGATTCATCCAATTCATCTTTCTCTCCCTTACCTATCGTTCAGAAGATGTCATCTAGTGGTGGCTCTGGTGGCACTAGAGGTGCTTATTCATCTCAACATTCATCCTCATCAGTGATTGGTAGCTTATATAGTCATCAAGTCCCTGTCCAATCTACCACAAACCTCGCTAAAGTCATAAAAAAGCATGGGCTTTTTCAGTTTGAAGAAGATGCTACAACTACTCCATGGGATGTTTCTTCCCCTCTTAACCTAACACCTGCTACTCGTCTACTCCTTAAATTCAAAGAACATCTCCCTAGGTTTTCGGGGAATAACATGGTCACTACGAATGAACACTTGGTGGAATTTTCTAATGCCTGTCATAACATAGAAGCCAATGACAATGACACTTGTATGCACTTATTTGTTAATTCCCTTGAAGGGAAGGCTGCAACTGATTTCTTTGATCTTCCTCCCAATATTATTTTTACTTGGGAGGAGTTAGTTTATTGGTTCAAATCTACCTATGGGCAATCCAAAATCCTAGCCGAGAAGTTATGGGAGTACAATAACATTGCTTATAAGTATGGTGAAACTATCAAGTCTTTCAACTTGCATTTCACCAAATTATATAACCAAATTTCTGAACTCATTCACCCTTAGAACCAAGCCGCTTTCATGTGTTATTATAATTCTCTCCCTTCCCCCTACCGTCATAGGCTTGAAGAAAATGCCATTGATAACCTTGGTTCCACTTTGCATACTTAAGAACAACTTGAAAGAACAGGTCTTCCTAAGGGAGATTCAGTTAAACAGATGAACATGTCCACCCTCTTACAACTTGTACAAGACATGAATAATCGAATGATATCATATGAGCGGAAAGGAAATGTCCCTTCACTGACCCCTGGGGCTTTATATTCTTCTTCACCACCCTTTAGAAATCCTAATGAAAACAATTTTCATCCTAAAGAAATCATGCCTCGTAGCTAGTGTAACTTTTGCGAGGAACACCATGAGGAAAGTACTTGTGAGGTAAATAAGAGTGCCAGAGTTAACATGTTTGGTAAAAGACCTGAAACTAATATTCTTGTCCTAGACTTTGCAGAGACAGAGGATGTTATGATCATAAACACTAGGAATAAATACTATGCTCCAAAAGGTAAATATGATCCTCCTAGCACTTCTTCTATCCCTAGTTCATCTTCACCAGCTGCTACTGTTCAGGTTTCTAAGGCTTCTGACAGTCAAGAAACTACCTCCCCTCTTCCCTCTTACAAATACAACATTCTCAATCAATTGGATAATATTAAATCTAATCCTACCCTCCTGGACATGGTTGCTGTCCCAGAGAAACAAAAGCATCTAAAATGTTTTATGGAATTAAAAACTTCCATTGTATCCAACCTCTCTGAAGAGGTAAATGAAGAGGTTTCGATAGTAAATAAAGTAGGCGTACATAAGTTTAGACACCCTGTAAAAAACCCCCCATTTTCTATTTCTGTAAAGATTATGGAAAAAATAACCCATTGTTGTCTCATTGACGGCGGCTCGGGCCCAAGTGTAATGTCAAATATTATTATGGAAGAGCTAGGCTTGTCTTGTACAAATGAAAATACCAAAAGCATACTCTCTTATAATAGTTTACAAAAAATGACCATAGATGAAATCAAGGACGTGACCTTGGTTTTGTGCGTGCATCCTGAAATAAGGACAACCCTTAATATTTAGGTAATCGATATGCCAATGAGTAATTACTCGATCATCTTAGGAAGAGATTGACAAGATTTGACAGGTGGATACGTTTCGCTCGACGAGACACATTTATCAGTTCCTCAGAATGGTAAAAACATGATAGTCCTAAGAGAGGGAAGAATTTCACCTTACATAGAAAGCGTCCCATAGCCTAATGTGAATTATATCGAGGAGGACCTAGGAGTGTACTCCATATTTACAGATGAGGACAACAGTACCTTGGAACAAATCGACATAGAGGACAAGATGTGGCATATGCACTTTGATGGTTCATGCTCCAATGAAGGAAACATAGATGGTATTATCTTGTACTCTCATGTGGGTAAAATTCATAACTTTTCCTATAGGTTAGAGTTTGCTTGAAAAAACAATGTCATTGAATTTGAAGCGTTACTGCTAGGCATTGAAAATGCCTATAATCTAGGTTGGGGTCTCTGTTGTTCCTGAGATTAAAATTAAGGCTCAAACAGTAATGCTAGGCATCAAGAAATTTTAAGAGAGTGCTTTTAAAAGTGATTTTTCTACCTTAGTTATATGAGAAAAATTCCTTAAATGAAATTAATAGTATGGCAACATAGAGGCCGTATTTCGTGTTTGAGTCAAAATTGCAATATCGAATGGTGTGAGAGAAAACTACAAAAATGTTAAACAAAGCAAGGCATCAATTGCTGAAGAGTCTCACCTTGTTGTAGTAGAAGAAAATAGACAGTGTAATCTTGAATAAAGTATAAGATACAATAATCCACACAACTCGCAGGTCTTGATTTACTTATAGTAAATGTGGAGGAAAAACTTCTTACTTAACAAATTACTGATGTAATACGATTACAGTAGTTGTTGTACTAAATTGAAATCAAACATTTATCAAGGAATGTATAAAGAAATGTAGAGATATGGAAAAACAGAAGAAACACATAACCCAAACTAAACAAAATTTGGAATCTCTGTCTGCACTTGTATTAATACTCAATAAGGAGATTTTTCTCTATTACAATCGGCAAGAAGCAACCTTTGATAGATCTTGAATCTACATATTTATACATAATGTCTCAAATCAAAACGATTGGACTTCTTATAATAAAAATAGTAAACATTTAAAATAGAACAACATCATGTAGAATACGATGAGATTTGTTGGCGTTTTCCCTCTATCCCTTCACCCGTTGGAAGAAAAAACACCTCTTTGATTTGGGCTGGACACATCCGTCTTCTAGCCTTCTTGATAATTTGGCATTCATTTCTGGCCTTTTTTTGTTTGCTGCCATCTGTCCCTCAAATATGTGAATAACATGAGCATGTTCCCTTACTTGTTTCTGAATGTACTTTTTCCCCCATATTCAACACATTGGATGCATTTACTCAATAATTTCACCACTAACCTTGAAGGCTCAGTTACTTCCTTCACCTCGAAAGTGTATAACTTAATCTCTACCCAGGGAAACGTTTCTTGTATCCTTTTCGATCCTTGAGATGTGACATGTAACTATAGTCTTGGGTTTACTATCCATTTATTTATTTGAAGGAGATCAATCTGGTTCATTTTCTGGATGGTCGTCAGAGCTTCTTCTTTGCTTGTTCTAGAATTATACTGGTTCTTGGATATATCAATTTGACCCAGGGCTTCAGAGATAACATTTCATTCAAAATTAATTAGTCCTTTTTCTAGTGAAGACAATGCTTCTAGACAAGCTTCATTTATCTCTCTGGCAAGTCTTTTTCTTTCTGCTAGATTTGTTTCCCGGGGCTTTAAAGACATATCACCTTTTAGTTGTTCCAAAAGAGAAAGACGATGAACATATGAGACATCATCCTTTGGTAACAATAATATGGCCTCTTGAAACTTAACTCGAGTTGAGCGAGATTCTCTTTCTTTAATATAGATATCTTTTAGAGAGATCTCTACTTCCTGGTATCATTTCTGGATGACATCAACCTTCATGAAGAGATCTTACTGGGCTATTTCTAGTTTTTCATTTACCTTGCTTGAGTCATAAAAGATGATATATCTACTTATGTACCTTCATTCAAGTCTAACCTGGATTGCAATTTCTTTATTAACTCTTCTTTTTGAGTGACCAATCCTCTGTTGGCCTATGAATTCTAATGGAGCTCTTCAAGGTTAGCTTGCAGTCATTGAATTTGATGCTTGTCATAAGCTCTGATCTATTCAAAATATTGGTTCATATTATTATTCACATTCTGTTCTGTGGTCATTATTTGATATTGCAACTACCCTACCAACAAGTCTCTCTATTTTAGCTGCTCGACCAAATTTTCTACAGACCATTGATTAGCAGTGGCAAAAGTGCCCAATGAAACTCCAACTTCCTTTGCGAATTCTGTATCATCTTGGTTCTGTCCATCGTACACCATTCTTTTCCTTTTGACTATCACTCCATATTTCTGATGTGTTTCTCATTTAACGACGGCCCTCCGTTTCTTGCTGAAGAAGAAGTCTGACAGAGGCATCCCTTTGGGTGAGATCACCTATAAAAATGACTTCGAAACTAGGATTTCCGAAACTAGATTGTAAAGGTGTCAATGAAGTAATAGGGGAACCTATCTCCATAGACGATTGTTTCTCATCAATATTGGCAACAGATGTGGCTGGTGTAGAAGGAGACGTACCCTACCCTTGCTTTAGGAAAGATTCGAGTTGAGCCTTTTCTTGAGTGCCTAATGGATTTGATAATGAAGCCTCCAATTCCTGCATTAAAACATTAATATTCTTTGGGTTTTCCTCAGTGTCCTGTTTTTCAGAGCTCCCTGTTTCAAAACTTGGAGGTACAGTTTCTTGTGTAGGCAAAGTGGCTACGAATTCTCCCTGTAGTACTTTCAGCAAGTTGTTTCATCTGTGTCTTTGAAAACTAAGGAAAATGGCCTACAGATCTGGGGACAGGGTTTGGTCTCTGTTCAACACTTCCTCATAATACCTGAATCCCCTGAATATTTCATCATGTGGGGAGTTTTCATGCACATATCTCTTTAGGCTGTATTGGGCCAGGTGGTTTTCCACAATTTTGTGTGGGTTGTGCCTTTTAAATTCAATGTCAACCAACTTGACATCCTCCAAAGCTGTAGCTTCCACCTTTGAGTGACCAAAGTCTAGTAATGAAAACATACCAACCTGGAGAGGGAAGGTAGCCATACCTTTTTCTGGGATGCTTTCAACTCCTTGCTGATGCTCCCTGCTACTGTTTTATAAGCTACTTCTCACCATACTAGCCAGTCTGGTAAAAACCTTGGGAGAGCATGGGGAGGGACTGAGAATCTGAAAACCCTAATGTAAGAGAAGTTTTCATCGATAAACCGATATGCTATTTTACCTAGATTTCCCATGATTCTATCTGAGATTCGAGGGGGTGGGAAACCATATAAATCTATATGAATGGGAACCACTACATGGTGGCATATTTCATAGAAGAAATCTTTGGCCTTTTCCTCCAACAGTTTGGAGTGATAGAAGTGGATAGGTTCTGCTTTGGTTGGGGTCCAGCTCCAATTCATTAGTGGGAAAAGGGTTATGAAGCAAATAACCTCCATGATATATGCAGACATATAGAAAGGGGCGGGCTTCCCCTTTAAATTCGCCAATTTGTATTCTGTGATTTCTTTAGCCAAGTTGTCTGATAAAATTTTGTCCCAATTAAAAGAGAATCCATCAGCCACCTCATGCATAATTGACACCCATGCCACCGAGAAATGAGTGGGACTTTTCTTCCCGAATAGCCTACAGAGCATCATAGCTACATAAATCATATGAGTATCCAATGACGCTATGGCATAAATGCCATGAGCGTCGACTCTAAATTTCTCTAGGTGCCCCCACCAGGACTTGATTATATCATGATATCTTTTATCATATTTTATACACTCACGTTTCTCAAACTCCAGCATGAATGCAACGTTGTAATTATATTTAAAATCAGGGGATATCTTATACATTACTTGTATGTGTTCTAGTCGAAAAGACCCAACAACAACCTTTTGAGAGTTGAAAATACTCCTGGTTTGGACGTCAATGTTTTCCAGGGCCCAATTTATCATGTCATTATACATCACGAGTCTTGGCCGCACAAATATCTTGTGAAGCTCAGATTGGGCTATAATTTTGAGTTTATCTCTGTGAGTATCGTTCACTTCATTGCTAGAATCTTCTGGTCAATTTATAACCTCATGTTTCAGAACTTGAACACCCATGTCCAAGATTTAACCGAGTCTATAACTCGCGGCATAGTGTTTGAAAGAACGTCCACATTCGTATTTGAACCTTCACGAGCTATATCATTCTTCTTCATCATCTTCCATGGTGCCATGATATCAAAAATAGAAAAAGGATACCTGTTGCAGAGGAAATTGCGTGAGCTTCTTGGATAAAACGTACTACTTTGCAGAAGATGAAAATGAAATTCAAAATTAAGCATTTTTATTCACCTCAGGTGCCTTGATTCGAGTATACCTTTATTGACAAAAAATTTATTGACCTTAATGGGAAAGTATACCTGGCGATCCACAATCTATGCTAAAAATCATTATCGTCAATTTGTGATAAATGCCATTAATATCGACGGTTCGTGTTCGAGAGTTTTGGATGAAAATGAGTCAAAATTTCCTGAATCGTGAATCCGTGAAAGGTTAATTACGAGATAATATATTTTAAAACATTAATTAATTGTGTTTAACTTTAAGTGCTTTCGGGTATTCGAACTTCAGGATTCTCAAATGTAGCTCGAGAAGAAATCTTGGAAACCTAAAACTGCAAAATGATTAATTATCCAATAATTGTTGTTTAAGATTTAATTAATCCTATTTAAGTTTTGGCTTCATGAATTTAGAGTTCGTAGATTTTAGGATATTATGAAGGGTAAATGTCTGAACTGCGAAGTGTGAAGTCATTAGCTATCCTTTAACCAACATTAAATTAATTAATTAAGACTTAATACTTCGACGTTTTAGTGCTTCGTGGATTTGCGAATTATCTCTTTGTTATATTTTTGAAGAGCCGCCTCCCGTAGTGACGTGTCGGAGATGATGTAATTCTTGATGATGTTTCGAGATCAGGGGATGCCACTTGTTTCTTAGAATCATATGAATCTTCAAACAAAAATGTCAGAAAAGGGTGCCACGTGTCAACCCAGGGGAGACTTTTAAAAGACACATGTGTACTATGAGTCATGTCCTTTAAGGTTTATGAAAAGTGAGGAATTGAAAATTTCATGTTTCGGGTCCTTTATCGTTAAGACTTCTCAAAACGTTCGAAGCACGAAGCTCTGGAGTGACATTTAGTGATTTGACTCTTTAACAATAAGGTGGCTCCAAAACTCTGAGAAAAATAGGATCGTTCGATCAAACGAGGAAACTTTATCAACGACGGATATCATGTGCGCTCTATTACTGATTAACTAGAAATGAATTTGATTTAAATTTCAAAAGTTAATTTATGAGTTACCACTTTGGGAAAGATTATATTTTTAGGAAGTGGAGAATGTAAAGCTCAAAGTTTAGGATTATATATGTTCCAACATAGGCTCCATCTAGGGATCGCTTCTCCCTATGAGGCATGGAAGAACAATAGACCAAGTACCTTTATTGGGTAAATGGAGTCATTATTGCATTTCTAGGAAACACCTTTGGGAAAAAATCATACAGAGAAAAAATGAATTTCAACTGAATCTTAGAAAACCTTCAAAACACATTTAATTATTGATCTTAAGTTAGGCTAATTATTGATCTCAAGTTAGGCTATTAATAGTTTCGTTTTCCTGAAACTGAGTTTGGATTTTCTTAAGATAATCAAAACAACTTTAACTGGAATATCGAACTTTGGTCGATTTTGTTCGCATCAAGGCTAAGTAATTCTTACAATTTATTTGGGGAATCCCTTTTCGGTTTAGAATGTAAATATTACCTGAAAGAGAACTAGATACAAAGTATGTTTATACATGTATGACAAACTTACATATATCATAGATATTGCTTCATTGCTAGCGAGCCTGTTCAGTACCCCAATGAAGTTATCTACATCTCCCATTGAATTTCCTTTCACCACTTCAATTAGAATTTTTGCATTTTATTGAGATGAGGGCAATCATTACATGAATTTCCTTTCATTATCTCTTTTGTACAAAATGGGGGCAATCGATTTATGAATTTCCTTTAACCATTTGTCTTGGAGTAGATGGGGGCAATCATTTTATGAATTTCCTTTCACCATCTGTCTTGTATTTTTTTATAATTTTGAAGTGGGGTAAATCAATTTGTATGTATCATACAAGGGATGATATCTGCTTAAGATTTGACAATGAAGTTCTGTCAACAATTTTTGATTGTACTCTGAACTAATTCTCTCCCATTCTTCAACACATCTTCTCCTATAGGGAAGATCTCATGGGGAATTTTTATTTTCTAGGGATTGACCTTGAGTGAACTAATCAGTTAAAATATGTTAGAAGAGCTAAAGTTATCAGGATTATCTTAGACATACTTTCTTTCAATTAAAATTAGAAGAACATAAAGATTTTCGCCTAATCATTTTTTGAGGATATGTTTTTAAGTTTTCAGAGTCAAGGCAAAATTCTTTCTTTCTATGAAGACTTAAGGCCAGGTAGTGAAAATCAAAATAGAGTAAAATATCGAAGATAGGTAAAATGAAATAGAATGAGGACTCAGAGGGTTTGACCTAACAAAATCTCATTTCCACACAAGTTCACTTCTTGATTATCAAGCTTCTCTTTTTTAAGCCCTTCTTTATTCTTATTTTCTTTTATTTTTATTTCATTTTTGTTTTATTTCCATTTGATTCGGATAAGGCTTCAAAATTAATATGCAGATTTATACTTTTCTAATCTTTGATCAAATGACTATATTTACTGGAGTAGAATCTCAGTTATGTCGATAAGATTTCTTTAGAATCTTAGCTTGAACAATAAGTATAGAAATTCATACCTAGGATTTGATTTATATTTTCAATCAAACTGATTATTAATTCATCATCTGTTTAAGAGAAAACAAATGTTTTGAAAGATCAATGTTGGATTTCGGTACTTCCTCATTTCTCATCTGATAGTAAGTATTCCGCATGGGACCAAGATAGAAAAAACAAGAGAGTTCCGCAGAATAGAAATGATATGCAATACAAATATTTTATATTTTTCTTTTCTGATATCGAATAAGACTAGGTTTATTTACAACACAAAAGTAAAATTTAGATAATTTACGAAAGAGAATGATATTGCAAATTGAAACAAGAAACCGAAACCAATATATACAATGCTAATGTGAAACATGATTATTGCACAAAATGTTTTAGATAACGCTCATTGATAGGAGCGTCAAAAGTTTTTCCGTTGATATTTTCCAGTAGGAAGGAATTCTTTCCCTCTATAGCTATAATCATGAATGGTCCAAATCAGAGATGATCGAACTTGTTGTGTTTTCCTGCATCTTCTTTTCTAGCATCCCATTTTAAAACTAGATCCCTAGGAAGAAACTCCCTGTCTTTAGCTTTTTTATCGAAAAGGGATTTCATATTATCTTGGTACTTTTGAAGTTTGTCATCTACTTCGACCATGTTTTGCTAGACTTCGATTATTTGGTTTATCCTCCTTGTTACGCCATTTGGATCCTCATTTTTGTCTTGCCACAACTTCATCGCAGGAAGAGAGAGATTGATAGGAAGGACAAAGTTAGTACCATAAACCATTTGGAAAGGGGACATACCTATTGATTTCTTGGTGCCGATTCGATTCGCCCATAAGGCGTACTTTAGGTGAACGTGCCAAGCCTTCTTATTTTATGTCAATACTTTTTTTGATTATATTCATCAGGATCTTGTTGGATGATTTGGCTAACCCATTTCGCTGAGGATAATAGGCTGTAGAATGTCCGAGCACAATGTTATATTTTTGACAAAATTTTATCATTGCCATAGATTTGAAAGCTTGGGCATTGTCTATGACTATTTTTCAAGGGAAACCAAATCTTGATAGGATGTTCTCTTCCAAGAATTTTATTACTACCAAATCAGTAGAATTACGAGTTGGAATAGCCTCTACCCATTTCGTGAAATAATCAGTAGTAGTTAAAATCCATTTATTTTGGGCGCTTGACTGTGGGTGGATTTCTCCAATGAGGTCCAGACCCCATTGTTGAAAAGGAGCCTCTATTTTGACTGGGACTAAAAGTAGTGCAGGGATCTTTTTCTTACCAGAGAATAGTTGGCAAGGGTTGCAGGTTCTGACCTTGGCATTCACATCAGTAAATAAATTTGGTCAATAATATCCATCTCTTAGAATCTTGTAGTCCATTTCCCTCCAGGCGTGATGTCCTCCACACACTCCTTTGTGAAATTCATTTATGACATTCTTTGTTTTAGGTTCTGTTAAACAACGTAGCAAGAAACCTAGAGGATCTTTCCAGTACAATTGACCTTCAATAATATAGTATTTAACTGCATGTAGCTTCAATGTTCTTTCTTTGGATGGAGTCATGTCACTCGGCACTGAAGGGTGAGGAGGTATGAAACAATATTGAGATACCAATCAGAGGAAGAAAATTTATCTTCGATCTAGACTGTAGGAGTTTGATCATCAAGTTCCTCTATATATGGGATATATCCATGTGATACCAGGTGGTTTATCTTGAGTGCCCTGAAATTTGATTTTGCTAACAATTTCTCCAAGCCCTGACCTTTGAATAGCTTGGTCAGTTTTACTTCTAGGTCGAACTCCTGAATTTTGGCTAACCACCTACCTCTCTTACCATCACTGTCCAGTTGTACCAAGATATCTTTGATAGCGCTTGTTGACACATAGGTGACTATTTTGGAATGGAGTACATATGTCCTGAAATATTTGAGAGCTTTCACCATTGCTTAAGCTTTTTTTTCTAGTATATCATATCTCAATTAGGCGTCCCTGAAAATTTTACTAAAAAAATCTATCGGCTGATCAAAATCTTCTTCGTTATTTTGCAGGAGTACAGTTGTGATAGTATGTTCAGATGCGAAAGAAAAGATTAGGAATTCCTTAGTATAGTCTGGACCAGCTAACACTGGTGCTTCTCTTATATATTTCTTAACCTGCTCGAATGATGCTTTGGCTTCGGCGGTCCATTTCATTTCACTGTCTTTCTTCAACATATCCATAATTATCTTGACAATTTTAGCGAAGTTAGGAATAAGTCTTCTCAAAAAATTTATCTTCCCTAAAAAAGATTGGATTTCTTTATTATTTCTAGGAATTTTTATCGTGTCAATAGCCTTGACTCGCTTAGGGTCGACCTTGACTCCATCCTTCAAAAATATATGACCCAAAGCTGGCCTTCTTGCATAGAAAAATGTGACTTCTTAGGGTTAAGAGACAAACCAATTTTTCTTGATTTGTCGAAGGTTTGTTTGAGATGAACCAGATGTTCTGCATTAGAATTGGAGAAGACTGTTAGATCATCTAAGTAAATAGCGACAAATTTGTCTCTCTCACCGATGAAATCTATATCTATCGCTCTTTGGAAAGTATCCCCTCCGTTCATCAAACCAAATGGAATTTTATCATACATGAAAGTTCCCCACAGAGTGGTAAATGCAGTCTTTTCTTTATCATCTTCGTGGACAACAATTTGGTTGTATCTAGAAAAACCATCAATCATAGACATTCTTTCAGCTCCAACTACTTTTTCCAAGACATGATCCATTTTTGGAAGTGGGTAGTTTTCTTTGAGATGAGCGGGTTAAATTCCTGAAATCTACAAAGACTTAATTCTCCACTTTTCTTCCTGACGGGTACCAAATTTTCCACCCATTCGGAATAACTGAGTGGGATGATAATTTTTGTGTCGAGAAGATTCTTGAATTCCCTTTCTATTACTGGAAAGAGGATAGGATTTATTTGTCTCAACTTATGCCTGAAATGTTTGATACCACACTTCAAAGGAATTTTATGTTCAATTATAGAGGTATCGTAAGTTTTTAGATCATCATAGGATCACGCAAAGATGTCTTTATACTGTTTAAGCAACTCTGCATATTTATTCTTCGTTTGGGTTGAAAGGTATTTGGATATCTTGACCAGTTTAGGATCCTCTTTAGTTCCTATATTATAGTCTTTGACCTCTTCAGGATGAGTTCATAAGGTATATTTTAAGGGTATATCATCTTGGTAAAGCAATCTCTCTAAGGGTATCAGACCTCTGAGGTTCTGATTGTTCTTAAGCATAATCATTAAGGGATTTGCGATCTTATCCTAGAACTTTTCAGGATCTTCACCTTCCTGCATGATCCAGATAGGGTCGTTCTGATTTTCTTGATCCATATGAGTTTTAGAGAACTCGTCAACCTTTTCTAGGAACTGTTTAATCTGCTCGTCATATTCAAAGACTTGCCAGCGCTGAACATTATTTGGGATTGAAGGTCTGTGTCTCATTTCAATATGATACTTCAGTTTTAGGATAGTAGGCGGTACAAACATTGCAATTGCTTTGGCTAAAGAGTCTTCTTGCTGATTTTCCATTCTGGGAATGTGGTGAATGTTAAAGGATCAGAATAAATTCTCTATCAAATCCCAGGTGAAATTTCTGTATGACCTTAGCCTTGGATGTTTAGCTTGATATTGTTGCTTTATTTGTTTCACAATAATCTCTGCATCACCATAAACTATTAGATGTTCAATTTTTATCTTCCTGGCAGCCTCTAATCCTAAGACTAGAGCTTCATACTCACAAACATTATTTGTATAATCAATTTCCCATTGTAATCTGCATGAAAATGGGATAACATACTCCTCTCTTTGTGCTACAAATAACACTCCAACCCCTTCCCCTTCACAGGACGATGCGCCATCAAAAAACATTTTCCATACTCCTTCTTTGCTATTTACATTTTTCTTTGTTTTTTCTATTTTTATTTCTTCTTCTGTACATTCTTCAAAATCATCATCTATTGATAAAATACAATTTCCTAAATCATGATCGGAAACATAGACTGGTAATTGTTTGAGCTTTGGGGGTCACTTACAATATATGCCAGTCTAGTCTCTCTATACAGTCGAGTAAATTGTCCACCAAAAATCAGGATCATAGCGTAGGTCATGTCCAGTTGAAGTGATCCTCCTAATTTTTCACCCCAAGACCTGGACAGAAGCATGCTATACTTGGCAGGGATGTTAGCAATGACTACATCCATAAGAATACTTTTTACAAGGATCTGTTGAAGATTAACTACCAAATCTTTGATCATGCCAAGACACTTAACTTTTTTGGAATCAAACAAGTATAAATCTTGATAATGTCTGGTGATTTCAAGGCCCAATTTTTCCATAATAATTTTAGGCATTGAATTATGAGAGGCCCTAGAATCTAACATGCAGTTGTGAAGTAAGCGGTCATGCACAATTAATGTAATATAAAATGGAGTAACAAAATGTTACAGGTATGAACTAACTGAGAGGGGGGGGGGTGAATCAGTTAGTGTAGATTATTAACAATCTCTCTTGTTTTAACTTTGAATCATTAATCTTAGTGGCAGTGGGTCTTTACTGTGAAATTCAGAGTGATAAACATAAAGCATATAACATCAAGAATAACAATCACACACAACATTCACTCCCAAGTATGAGACACAATGTTTTCAAGAGGAAACCCAACCAGGGAAAAAACCTCGTCTTCTTAAGATGTTAAGTAAGCTCCAACTGCGTTACATCTCATCTTTTATGAGCACCTACTCATAGAGGCTACAACCTCTGATTGCCAACACCAACTGGCTGAGAGCACCAACTCCCACAGAATCCCAGCACCCACTGGGTGGAAGCACCGACTTCCTTTTTCCTTCAGCACCAACTGAGTGAAGGCACCAACCTTCAGATTCTACAAGCACCCACTTGCAGAGAAAGAGACATACGTCTCCCTAGCACCACCCTACCACCCTAATTTGCCAACATAAATATTGCTTAAATCAACTTGTTCATTCTGATATAGCTTGCTTACCCTTTCTGCTGATCTACTCTGTATTCTTCACTGTTTCTGATCTGCTGCTTTGCCTCACTGTCCTCTGCAGCCCATTCTCAGCTCCTTCTCCTGTCCTGCAGGTTCTCCTCCTTCTTTTCTCACATCCAGAGCTCTCTCTCTCTCTCTCTCTCTCTTCAACAACAACCATTCATCTTTGTTCCAGTGCATTATATAGATTTACCATATGCAGAGGTTTTCCTTGCGTTTCTCAACTCCAACTGCAGTTTCCGTTTCTTTCATTCTTTCTTCTTCTTTTTGCATGCCAACATTCTCCCTAATTTCTGAAATGGCTCTTTGCATGCCTCCTCTACGCATACCACATCATGCAACGTTGTGTTCCTCCTTTCTTAACTGCCAGTCTAATTTTAGACTGAAAGTCCTTCCACTTTTCTCAACTCCAACTGCAGTTTCCCTTTCTTTCATTCTTTCTTCTGCTTTTCGCATGCCAACATTCTCCCTGATTTTCTGAACTAGCTCTTTGCATGCCTCCTTTACTCATGTCACATCATGCAACGCTGTGTTCCTCTTGTCTCAACTGCCAGTCTAATTTCAAGCTCCGTTGATTGTGCATTATAGCCATTTGATGCTAGCCACACCAATCGCGTTGTGAATGGCATCATTCGTGCTGTTTCTTAAAGAAAACAATTTGTGACTTCTACTGCTAGTCATGGCCGTGGCTAAGGCGTGCGTTTTTATCAGCAAAGATCCAGTGCTGTTTCAGCATAGTTTCCAGCACTGTGTTTCATCCCAGTGCTGTGTTTCAACATATGTATCAACACTGTGTTTCAACAACTGTTCCAGCCTTGTGTTCCAGCATTTGTGTTTCAGCATCTGTGTTCCTGCATTTGTGTTCCAGCATCTTCATTCCAGCATCTGTGTTCCAGCATCTGCGTTCCAACATCTGTGTTCCAGCATCTGTGTTTCAGCATCTGTGTTCCTGCATTTGTGTTCCAACATCTTCGTTCCAACATCTGTGTTCCTGCATTTGTGTTCCAGCATCTTCGTTCCAGCATCTGTGTTCCAACATCTGCGTCCTAGCATCTGTGTTCCAGCATCTGTGTTCCAACATCTGTGATTAAGCTTCTATGTTTCAGCATCTGTGTTCCAACTCTGTTTCAGCACTGTGTTTCAACATCTGTGTTCCAACATCTGCGTTCCAACACTTGTGTTTCCAACTAACCAACCGATTGCCATCAACCAACCGATTTCCATCAATGACAACCTTGACAGTCTGCGTCATCTCTGCTATAGCCATATTCCAACAATCTCCCCCTTTGGCATTGATGGAAATATGTCTTTCATTGCTCCCCCTTTGACATCAAGGGCAAAGGGCTAAACTGTTCTCTTCAGGCTCCCCCTGACTTTGTGCACTCAACTGTAATACCTGCTAAAAAGGAATGAAATCCATCAACACTATCCACTAACCTGACCACAACGCTCCACCTGAATTGATGCCAATTTTGATGCATTCATGTCTTGAAAGTTTAAACTGAGAAAGGTATCAGCGCTGATCTCTATGTATTTTCGCTTGCTGCAGCTCTACCAAGTTCAGTAACCAGGCTTCTTGTGAAAAGATCCTTTGGACCTGCGCTCTTTTAATCAATCATCTATGCTCTGTCTTGTACACATCTGCTCCTGCCAATTATTACCTTAGGTTCATTTGGTCAATCGTGACTTCATCTTCCAATCCTGTGTAGACCATATGGAACATTACTGTGTTTCAGCTGTTATAGCACTCCAGATTCACGTTTATTACTTCAAGAACGCTTCTTATATATAAAAAATCTATCTTTTCTGCTCATGACCAAATTCAACACAGCTACACTCATATATTCAATACTGATATAAAGACCAAAGTGTCTCTTCAGGCGATCTGTTAAGCACACGCTCCCCCTGACAAGGTGCAGAGGTTAGTTAGAGGAGGGTAGGACACCCATCTTCTGTCTGAGGTATTCAAACTG
>ML779837.1:649875-677604 GCA_009831015.1 Picea engelmannii | reverse complement strand
AGAAAGAGACATACGTCTCCCTAGCACCACCCTACCACCCTAATTTGCCAACATAAATATTGCTTAAATCAACTTGTTCATTCTGATATAGCTTGCTTACCCTTTCTGCTGATCTACTCTGTATTCTTCACTGTTTCTGATCTACTGCTCTGCCTCACTGTCCTCTGCAGCCCATTCTCAGCTCCTTCTCCTGTCCCACAGGTTCTCCTCCTTCTTTTCTCACATCCAGAGCTCTCTCTCTCTCTCTCTCTTCAACAACAACCATTCATCTCTGTTCCAACGCATTATATAGATTTACCATATGCAGAGGTTTTCCTTGCGTTTCTCAACTCCAACTGCAGTTTCCCTTTCTTTCATTCTTTCTTTTGCTTTTCGCATGCCAGCATTCTCCCTAATTTCTGAACTGGCTCTTTGCATGCCTCCTCTACGCATGCCACATCATGCAACGTTGTGTTCCTCCTTTCTTAACTGCCAGTCTAATTTTAGACTGAAAGTCCTTCCGCTTTTCTCAACTCCAACTGCAGTTTCCCTTTCTTTCATTCTTTCTTCTGCTTTTCGCATGCCATCATTCTCCCTGATTTTCTGAACTGGCTCTTTGCATGCCTCCTTTACGCATGTCACATCATGCAACACTGTGTTCCTCTTGTCTTAACTGCCAGTCTAATTTCAAGCTCTGTTGATTGTGCATTATAGCCATTTGATGCTAGCCACACCAATCACGTTGTGAATGGCATCATTCGTGCTGTTTCTTAAAGAAAACAATTTGTGACTTCTGCTGCTAGTCATGGCCATGGCTAAGGCGTGCGTTTTTATCAGCAAAGATCCAGTGCTGTTTTAGCATAGTTTCCAGCACTGTGTTTCAGCCCAGCGCTGTGTTTCAGCATATGTATCAACACTGTGTTTCAACAACTTTTCCAGCCCTGTGTTCCAGCATTTGTGTTTCAGCATCTGTGTTCCTGCATTTGTGTTCCAACATCTTCGTTCCAGCATCTGTGTTCCAGCATCTGCGTTCCAGCATCTGTGTTCCAGCATCTGTGTTTCAACATCTGTGTTCTTGCATTTGTGTTCCAGCATCTTCGTTCCAGCATCTGTGTTCCTGCATTTGTGTTCCAACATCTTCGTTCTAGCATCTGTGTTCCAGCATCTGCGTCCCAGCATCTGTGTTCCAGCATCTGCGTTCCAGCATCTGTGTTCCAGCATCTGTGATTCAGCTTCTGTGTTTCAGCATCTGTGTTCCAGCTCTGTTTCAACACTGTGTTTCAGCATCTATGTTCCAGCATCTGCGTTCCAGCACTTGTGTTTCCAACTAACCAACCGATTGCCATCATCAATGACAATAACCAACCGATTGCCATCAACCAACCGATTGCCATCAATGACAACCTTGACAGTCTGCGTCATCTCTGCTATAGCCATATTCCAACACAAAATCCTTAGTATTTTCGATGTACGGACCAAACATAATCGTAGGTCTGTCATCTTGTAGATTGATAACATTTGTGTGACATTCAACATCAGAAAAATTTATCATCTTAGTAATTTGTTTTTTATAATTTGGATTCTTGGCAAGCTCAACCACGGGCATGGAGATTTTAATTTTATTTAGTTCATTCTCTAATCTGAAACCTCCACTCATTTTTTTCGATTTCTCTGTTTGGAGCTTGTGCTTCAATATTCTTAGTTTGTGTTTCTCTTGTTTCAACTATTTTTGTTCGGGCAGCTTGTGTTTCAACTAGCGGTTTAGTAACAACTGCTTCGTTCGGTTTATTTCTCGATAAAATCTTTTTTGGTGGAACGCTTGTAGAATTTGTTTCTCTGGGACTTGAATTGTACTTCTGTTGAAGTTCAACCATTATGGAGTCGACGATTCCTTGATATGCAGACTCTCCCAAATTATTTATACTTTCCTCATTATTAAACAGGGGTTCTAGGTCTAGAGAATTTTCATAATCCTGTGTAGTTAAATGAGGATCTTGGTCATCATCACTTAGGTTGTTTAGATCCTCTTCTAACCCCTCATAATTTTTCATATCATCCCTTTCCATACAATTTTCCATTTTAAAAGGAGATTGGATTTTTTTATCTTTGTTTTTCACTTGTCTTTGTTGCGTCTGAGGGTTAGGATTTCTCCTGAACTGATTTATGGTGAAGGGATCAGGGTTGGCTTGATCTATTTCCATTCTAGATATTTTGTTTGACAAATCTTTGATTATCTTAGCCATCTCATCCATTTTTTCTTCAGCAGACTTCCCAGATCCGGAGGGTCCTTCTTGTTCCCTGAAACGTTTTGGTTCTTTGGTTCCTGTCTCAACCTTGGATTTTAATTTACTAGATGCCATCATATTTGATTTGATTTCTATGGCATTGTCTTGCATTCCTGCCAGAGTGGCAGACCTTCTTTCTCTTAAGAGTAGGGAAAAGTCGGGTTCAAAATCCCCTGCGAAGGTTACCTTTGTCGTTGGTTGAAAGGGTTTAACTTCGGCTGGGATCTTATGATATAGTTTTTTGAACTTCTAAGTAAATTCAAAAATCGACTCAGAGTTCCTTTTTCTTAGGGCCCCAAATTCAGTCAAATAATACAAATGGTCCTTCTTTTCTCCCCACTATCTTAAAAATGTGTTTTCTAGATCATCATATGATCGTAGGGATCCTATTGGAATTCCTCGAAACCAGATTCTTACTTGTCCTTTGAATGTTTGGACAAAAATCCTTGAGTAAACATCTTCATGCTCAATGCCAAGGATATTAGCGAATTGATCGAAAAAGGTTATGTGCTCTGTTGTGGTTAAATCCCCTTCTCCCGTAAATTTTGGTAAGTTCTTCATATAATTTTTAGGCAAATCGTGTAGGACAACAGGGAGGACCAAGGGAGCGTATCTGACCACTACCTTGGAAAAAATATTAAAGGGGGTGGGGGTTGTCCTTGACCTTGTTCACCTACTCCTTTGTCTCCAGCACCGCCTCCTCCAACATCAACCATTGGAAGTCTAGGGGATGAACTTTGGGAAAAAAAGAGGGTTTTCAAAAACTTCGAGGGACCAAAGTGATGACATTTCAACTTCTTCGAGATGAGGTGAAGGAAACTCCAGAAAAAGGTCGTTAGGAGATGAAAATTCTAGAAGAGGAGGAAAAGGAAAATATGGATTAGTTTCCTCAGACTTACAATATGTATAAATAGGTGAACCGATAGGAGACGAATCATTGTATAAAATATGTTCTTCAGGGTTTCAGAGAACTGGATATTTTACTTCGGGCAAGGATGAGGTAGACAAAATATTGACGACAACGGGTATAGAGAGGGATATTTCGTTCTGACCTTTAGGAGTACCAGTCGAGTCAATATCAGTCTTTATTTTGGGTACAATTTCCTCCAAGCTCTCAAATCTAACCTCAGGTTTACCAGTTGATATCTCTACAGAGGGTGCTTGTTTAAAATTCTATTCAGGGGTTAGTTCCTCAACCAAAATCTTAGTATTGACTTGTGTAACTTTGGGTTGGTATATTTTACCTGCCGATGCATTAGTTGATTTGAGGTATCCCTTTGGTTTCAACAACCTTTCGAGATCTAATACAGGTGTGGTCTGCTTATCATCTGGGTTCTTTATGGTATTCTTTCAACCGAATGCCAGTTTATCTGTGGTGGAGTCGCTAAGTGAAAGATAAAAATAGCCTTACTTGTTATTCGATCTTTGTTCACTATCAAAGATAGAATATTACCTTGTTGTTTTCCCAGGGAAAAATAACTTCATTTCTCCATCCACGACAATGACGCCAAAAAGATGTTGTTCC
Organism: Picea engelmannii; assembly: GCA_009831015.1. Lineage (NCBI taxonomy): Eukaryota > Viridiplantae > Streptophyta > Pinopsida > Pinales > Pinaceae > Picea > Picea engelmannii. Next base: position 673,815 of record ML779837.1, on the reverse strand, counting down.
TGAGATTAAACTTAAGGCTCAAAGAGTAATGTCAGGCATCAGGAAAGTTTAAGAGAGTGCCTTTAAAAGTGTTTTTTCTACCTTAGTTATATGAGAAAAATCCCTTAAATGAAATTAACAGCATGGAAGCACAAATGTTGTATTTCGTGTCTGAGTCAAAATTGCAATATCAAATGGTGTGAGAGAAAACTACAAAACTGTTAAACAAAGCAAGGCATCAATTGCTAAAGAGTCTCACCTTGTTGCAGTAGAATAAAATAGATAGTGTAACCTTGAATAAAGTATAAGATACGGTAATCCAGACAACTCGCAGGTCTTGATTTACTTACAGTAAATGCAGAGGAAAAACTGCTTACTTAACAAATTACTGATGTAATATGATTATAGTAGTTGTTGTACTAAATTGAAATCAAACATTTATCAAGGAATGTATAAATAAATGTAGATATATGGAAAAACATAAGAAACACATAACCCAAACTAAACAAAATTTGGAATCTCTGTCTGCACTTATATTAATACTCAATAAGGAGAGTTTTCTCTATTACAATCGACAAGAAGCAACCTTTGATAGATCTCGAATCTACATATTTATACAGACCGTCTCAACTCAAAATGATTGGGCTTATTATAATAAAAATAGTAAATATTTGAAATATGATAACATCATGTAGAATACGATGAGCTTTGCTGGTGTTTCACCTCTTGGAAGAAAAAACGCCTCTTTCCTTTTGGGTTGGACACATCTGTATTCTATCCTTATTGATGATTTGGCATTCATTCCAGGAATTTTTTTTTGTTTGCTGCCATCTGTCCCTCAAATATGTCAATAGCATGAGCATGTTCCCTTACTTGTTTCCGTATGTACTTTTTTTCCCATATTCAACACATTGGATGCATTTACTCAATAATTGCACCACTAACCTTGAAGGATCAATTGATTCCTTCACCTTGAAGGATCAATTGATTCCTTCACCTTGAAAGTGTATAACTTCCTCTCTAACCAAGGCAAATTTTCTTGTATCCTTTTCTCTCCTTGATATGTGACCTGTAACTGTAATCTTGGGTTTCTATCCATTTATTTATTTGAAGGAGATCAATCTGGTTCATTTTCTGGATGGCCGTCATAGCTTCTTCTTTTCTTGTTATGGAATTACACCAGTTCTTGGATATATCAATTTGACCTAGGGGTTTGGAGATAAAATTTCCTTAAAAATCAATTAGTCCTTTGTCTAGTGAAGGCAACGCTCCTAGACAAGCTTCATTTACCTCTCTGGAAAGTCTTTTTCTTTCTGGTAGATTTGTTTCCTAGGCCTTTAAAGCCATATCACCTTTTATTTGTTCCAAGAGAGAAAGCCGATGAACATCTGAGACATCATCCTTTGGTACCAATAAGACGACCTCTTGAAACTTAAATTGAGCTGAGCGAGCTTCTCTTTTTTTAATATAGATATCTTTTAGAGTGAGGTCTACTCCCTGGTAGCATTTTTGGATGGAATCGACCTTCATGAAGAGATCTTGCTGGGCTATTTCTAGTTTTATTTACCTCCAGTGCCCGAGTTCGAAAAGTTGATATCTCTACTGATTTACCTTTAGTCAAGTCTAACCTGGCTTGCAATTTATTTATTAACTCTTCTTGTTGAGTGAACAATCCTCTGTTGGCCTGTGAATTCTGATGGAGCTCTTCAAGGTTAGCTTGAAGCCGTTGAATTTGATGCTTGTCATAAGCTCTGATCTGTTTGAAATCTTGGTTCATATTATTCTTCACATTCTGTTCCATGGTCATTATTTGATCTTGAAACTGTCCTACCAACATGTCTCTCTATTTTAGCTGCTCGACCAAACTTTCTACATACCATTTATTAGAAATGGAAAAAGCACCCAATGAACCTGCAACTTCCTTTGTGAATTTTGTATCATCTCGGTTTTGTCCATCGTACACCATTATTTTCCTTTTGACTGTCACTCCATCTTTTTGATGTGTTTCTCATTTAACAATGGCCCTCCATTTCTTGTTGAAGAAGAAGTCTGAAGGAGGCATCTCTTTGGGTGAAATTGTGGTGAGATCACCTATAAAAATGACTTCAGAACTAGGATTTCCAAAACTAAATTATAAAGGTGTCAATGAAGTAATAGGGGAACCTATCTTTGTAGATGGTTGTTGCTTAACAGTATTGGAAGCAGATGTGGATGGTGTAGAAGGAGACGTACCCTACCCTTTCTTTAGGAAAGCTTCGATCTGAGCCTTTTCTTGAGTGCCTAATGGATTTGATAATGAAGCCTCCAATTGTTGCATTAAAACTTCGGTGTTCTTTGGGTTTTCCTCAGTATCCTATTTTCCAGAGCTCCCTATTTCAAGTATCCTATTTTCTTTGGGTTTTCCTCAGTTTCTTTTGTAGGAGAAGTGGCTACCGATTCTCCCTATAGTACTTTTGACAAGATGTTTCATTTGTGTCTTTGAAAACTGAGGAAACTGGCCTGTATATCTAGGCACAGGGTTTGGACTCTATTTAACACTTCCTCATAAGATATGAATCCCATGAATATTTCATCACGTGGGGAGTTTTCATGCACATATCTCTTTAGGTTGTATTGAGCCAGGTGGTTTTCCATGATTTTGTGTGGGTCGTGCCTTTTAAATTCGATGTCAACCAAATTGACATCCTCCAAAGCTGCAACCTCCACCTTTGAGTGACCAAAGTATAGTAATGAAAACATACCAACCTGGAGAGGAAATGTAGGCCATACCTTTTTCTGGGCTACTTTCAGCCCCTTGTTGATGCCCCTTGTTACTGTTTGATAAGCTACTTCTCGACATACTAGCCGATCTGGTAAAAACCTCAGAAGAGCATGGGGAGGGATTGAGCATCCGAAAACCCTAATGTAAGATAAGTTTTCATCGATAATTCAATATGATATTTTACCCAGATTTCCCATGATTTTTTCTGAGATTCAAGGGGGTGGGAAACCATATAAAGATATATCAACAAGCACCACTACATGGTGGCAGATTTCGTAGAAGAAATATTTGGCCTTTTCCTCCCACAATTTTGAGTAGAAGTGGATAGGTTCTGCATTGGTCGGGGTCCATCTCCAATTCATTAGTGGCAAAGGGGTTATGAATAAAATAACATCCATGATATATGCAAACATATAGAAAGGGGTGGGTTGCCCCTTTGAATTTGCCAATTTGTATTCCATGATTTCTTTAGCCAAGTTGTGTGATAAAATTTTGTCCCAATTAAAAGAGAAGCCCTCGACCACCTTGTGCATAATTGACACCCATGTCACTGGGAAATGAGTGGGACTTTTCTTCCTGAATAGCCTACAAAGCATCATAGCTACATAAATCATATGAGTATCCAATGAGGCTGTGGCATAAATGCCATGAGTGTCGACTTTGAATTTCTCTGGGTGCCCCCACAAGGACTTGATTATATCATGATAGATTTTATCATATTGTATACACTCCCGTTTCTCAAACTCCAACATGAATGCAACGTTGTAATTATATTTAAAATCGGGGGATAGATTATACATTACTTTTATGTGTTTTGGTCGGAAAGACCCAACAACAACCTTTTGAGAGTTGAAAATTCTCCTGGTTTGGATGTTGACGTTTCCAAGGCCCATCTTATCATGTCATTATATGGCATGAGCCTCGGCTGCACAACTATCTTGTGAAGTTCGGACTAGGATATAATTTAGCTCTGTGAGTATCGTCCACTTCATCGCTAGAATCTTCTGGGCAATTTATAACCTCATGTTCCAGAACCTCGAACACTTGTGTCCAAGATTTAACCGAGTCTATAGCTCATGGCGTAGTGTCTAATAGAAAATTCACATTCGGATTTGAACCTTCACTAGTTGCATCTGTCTTCTTCATCATATTCCTTGGTGACATGATATAAAAAATAGAACAAGGATACCTGTTGCAGAGGAAATTGTGTGAGCATCTTACTCGGATAAAACTTACTACTTTGCAGAAGATGAAAATGAAATTAACAATCAAGCATTTTTATTCACCTTAGGTACCTTGATTCGAATATACCTTTACTAACGGTAAATTTATTGACCTTAATGGGAAATTATACCTGGCGATCTGCAATCTATGCTAAAAATCATTACCGTCGATTTGTGATAAATGCCATTAATATCGATGGTTCGTGTTCAGGAGTGTTGGATGAAACTAAGTCGAAATTTCCTAAATCGTGAATCTGTGAAAGGTTAATTACGAGATAATATCTTTTAAAACATTAATTAATCGTGTTTAACTTTAAGTGCTTTAGGGTATTCGGATTTCATGATTCTTAAATGTAGCTCGAGAAGAAATCCCCGAAACCCAAAACTGCGAAATGATTAATTATCCGATAATCATTGTGTAAGTTTTAATTAATCTTATTTAAGTTCTGGATTCAAGAATTCAGACTTAAGATATTTTAGGATATTATGAAGGGTAAATGTCTTAACTCTGAAGTGCAAATTCATTAACTATACTTTGACCAAGATTAACTTAATTAATTAAGACTTAATACTTCAACATTTTAGTGCTTTGTGGATTTGTGAATTAGCTCTTTGTTATATTTCCGAAGAGTTGCCTCCAGTAGTGACGTGTCAAAGATGAAGTCATTCTTGATGACATGTTGAGATCAGGGGATGTCACGTGTTTCTTAAAATCGTATGAATCTTCAAACTAAAATGTTAGAAAATGGTGCCACATGTCAACCCAGTGGAGACTTTTAAAAGACACATGTGTACTATGACTCATGTCCTTTAAGGTTTATGAAAAGTGAGGAACGAAAACTTTATGGTTTCAGGTCCTTTATCATTAAGACTTCTCAAAACGTTTGAAGCGCGAAGCTCTAGAGTGACCTTTAGTGATTTGACTCTTTAATGATTAGGCGACTCCAAAACTCTAGGAAAAATAGGATCGTTTGATCAAACGCGGAAACTTTATCAACGACAGATATCATGTGCACTTTATTACCAATTAACCAGAAATGAATTTGATTTAAATTTCAAAAGTTAATTTCTGAGTTACCACTTTGGGAAAGATTATATTTTTAGGAAGTGGAGAATGTAAAGCTCAAAGTTTAGGATTACATATGTTCCAACAGTCACCTTACAGTTTTTGGGGATTCCGAACTTGTTGTAAACCTTGTACGTAAGATATATTCTTCTAGGAAAAAGTTAATGAAACGTTATTCCAAACATCACTATCTTTCAACATCACTCATGTTAAAAGGGAATTGAACTCAATGACTGGCAGGTTAGCTGTTTTTGCAGCCTCTCCTACTCGACAACTTCTTCCAAAAAGACCTGATTGTACCTTTCAATCTCTATATCGTCCGCACGTCCCTCACAATGTAGAGTCATGGAAGGTCTTCCCTAGTAATGAGAGCATCTGTTCTTTCATTCAAAATGAACCTTATAAGCCTAAGGAAATTATATCAATGGAAGATAACAAAATTCCTAAGGGCTTGAATCCTCTATAAAATTCATTTTCATCAAGTGATGTAGGAAACAAAGAAAAACATAAAGAAGAGGAGTCGAAAATGAAAGTGGGTGAAACCATTTCTTTGAACATTGGAACATTCAAGTATCCAAAGAATGTTAAAATAGGTGCCCAATGTTTTGATGAAAAAAAATTGAAGTTCACTAAGTTGCTAAGTGAATTTCAAGATGTTTTTGCTTGGTCTTATGAGGATCTTTGTGGTTTTGATCCTGCTATTATACATCATGAAATTCCTATCAAGGAGGGAATAAAACTAGTTAGGCAAAAACAAAGACCCATTAACCCCACACTGGAAGCAACTATTCGAAAGGAGTTGGAAAAAATCTTGAAGGCTGGGATAATTTTCCCTATTAAGTATTCTAAGTGGGTTTCTAATTTGGTTCCCGTTTAGAAAGAAACATGTCAGATTAGATTATGCGTTGATTTTCGTGCATTGAATAGGGCCAGTATTAAAGACCATTTTCCTCTCCCTAATATGGAAATGATTTTGCAGCAAGTTGTAGGATCACAGATGATGTCCTTACTTGACAATTTTTCTAGTTACAATCACATCAAGGTAAAAATGACATATACATATAAAACCAATTTGATTACTTGTCGGGGAACTTTCACTTATGAACATATGCCTTTTGGATTATCTAATGTAGGTGCCACTTTTCAAACAGCTATGCAAATAGATTTTGACGATTTGATTGGAAAAATTATTTAGATTTATCTTGATGAATTAACTGTGTATTCTAAAAATCGATCAAATCATTTCGATCATCTTAGAAAGATTCTCATGCGATGCAAGAAATTTGGCATTTCTTTAAATCCTTCTAAGTCTATTTTCGACGTTACCAAGGTAAAGCTCCTTGGGCAAATTGTATCTGATTAAGGAATAAGCATAGATCCCGAAAGGATTGCTTCTATCCTAAATCTTCCTTCTCCTACTTCCAAAAAGGAGGTTCAAGCCTTTATGGGGGTTATTAACTTTGCCTGTAGGTTTCTTCTTGATTTTGCTGTAATGGTCAAGCCAATTCATAATCTTCTTAAGCAAGATCGCTCCTTTTCTTGGACAGATGATGTCGAAAGTTCTTTTGTAGGGATCAAGAAGGCAATCAATTCTGCACTAGTTTTGGCGAAGCCAGATTTTGAGAAGGAATTTTTGATATATACTGATTCCATGGAGGAAGTAGTTTTTGCTATCCTCATGCAATGTGATGACCAAGGTAATGAAAAACCAATGGCTTACATGAGTCAAAGCTTTTTAGATGATGATTTTAAATATTCTTTTATTGAAAAGCATGCTTTATCTCTTGTTAAAGCTACTTACAAGTTTCTCCATTTCATCTTAGGTAAGAACACGCTGGTAAAAGTCCCTTTACTTGTTGTCAAGTTTTTAATCTGGCAGACTTATCTTTCAGGGAAGATTGCAAATTGTCTTGCCAAGATACATGAGCATGATTTAACTATCGTGACTTATAACACCATCAAGGGATGTGACTTAGCCCTTCACTTATCTCATCATGCTGAAACAAGTGAAGAAATTGATGAACAAGATAACTCTCTATCAACACTGTTTTACATTGACAATCAAATCCTTCCCGTGTATGAACATCCTTGGTATAAATATCTGGTGTATTACTTGCAAAATCAAAGATGTCCAAATAACTTAGATACCCATCAAAGAAGAAGTCTCTGTCTCGAATATGCTAGATACGCCATTATAAGAGAATTCTTGTTTAGGAGATATGCCGATGGTATGTTACTTCGCTGTGCGAACAATGAGGAAGCACATAAATTGTTATAAGAGACTCATGGTTCTGCAAATTCTGTTATTCATGTAGGAGGTCACTTTTCTGCTAAAACTATTGCTTTTAATATTACCAGGAAATGGTAATATTGGCCTTCAATCTTTCGTGATTCTTATTATTTTTCAATATCTTGTGACAAGTGCCATAAGTTTGCTGGAAAAGAATGCCTTTACAACCTGTCCTCCCTGAATTTCCTTTTTCAAAATGGGGTTTGGACTTTATTGGTCCTATTAATTCTCCATCTTCAACAAGGCAAGTTTTTATTTTGACAACCACAGACTATTTAATGAAATGGACTGAAGTTGTCTCGCTTAAGAATTCACAGGATGAGTAGGTGATTTCTTTTCTTGAAACTAATATTTTTTCCATATTTGGTCTTCCTTTGGAGATTATTATAGACAATGGTCCCGCCTTTATTTCTGCTAAGATGACCCAATTTTTAGCTAAGTTGGGGTTAAACATTTTACCTCATCAACTTATTATCCCCAAGGAAATGCGTAGGCCGAGTCTACAAACAAGAATCTAGTTAGAATTATCAAGAGGGTCATTGAAGATAAGCCTCATCAATGGCACACTCTCCTCACTTACGCCCTTTGGGCAGATTGCACTACCACCAAGGTGATCACTGGTTGCACCCCTTTCCATCCTTTTTATGGTCAATAATCCATTCTGCCTACCGAGCTGGAACTTTCCTCCCTAAGTCTAATGCTATAGGTTGAAGAATTAAATTCTTCTGATGTTTCTCAAAGAATGAATGCAATTTTGGATTTAGAAGAGCAACAAACGTTTTCCTTGGATAATATAAAGAGAAGACAACAAACTGTTAAAAGATATTTCAACAAAAGGTGTCAAAGCTGTCAAATTTAAGGTTAATGAGAAGGTATTTATATGGGATTCAAATAATGCTGATATAGGAAGGCATTCAAAGTTCCAAAAATTATGGATGGGTCCTTTTAAGATCAATTTTGTCATGGGCACAAATTCTTACATCCTAAAGGACTTACAAGATCGATTGTTTTCCTATAGCACTAACAGTTCCCACTTAAAACACTATGTGGAACCAACTTGAAAGTTTTAACGCTGTATGGAATGTTTTCTGTATATTAGTGGTTTTATTTACTTGATGTTACGTTTATGTTATTTCATTTCTGCTTATTTCAATTATGCTGTTTCATTTCTGCTATGTCATTTCTTGCTATTTTGTTTCTTTTATTGGACTTCTTTTCTTGTCAAAATAAAGTGTTGGATCAGTTTTTCCACAACGACGCTATTCTGCAAAGTATTGTTAATAAATAACAATCAGGTTACACAACTGTCATGATGTTCCCCTTGAAAGCATCATTGAAATTGTTATCTGCTTCAACTACTGTTTTATAAGATAATTGGTTTTATCCCTCTTCTGCTTTCCTTTTCTTCCATTCGCTTCAGGATTCAAAAGATCATATCAATTTTTTTTCCTTGAATTCAAGAACGATTTACTATGATTATTTGAATGATTATGCTTACAGGGATAAAACCCCTCATACTTAACACTTTCCATGAGCTATTCCCAAAATCCCAGTCATTTTTCCCTTAAATCTGCTCACTTCCCCCTGTTGCATAATAATTCTGATGTATATCTTCTTGATCTAATGTTTATTGGTCTGAAAAACTAGACATTATAAGTTCTTAATCTATTGGAAATAGATTTTCTTGTGGATTCGCCAGTTTGTTGACGATTAAAATCACAACAGTGAGTTTCGCCCACAAAGGATTGCTAAACGCTATTATTTATTTATGATAATAATATTTAACTAGTAGGTGGGACCCCCTTGTAGAATAGAGGCGCAATATAGCCATGTTACACTTATATGTTGCTGTTGTTATGATGTTTCTTACACCGTCCTATACATTTGATGATGCAGTCTTGGTTTCATTTGACATGACAAATGGGTGGTTGATGCATTATTGCTAAATGATGTTGATATTTACTTGCGATACATGGAAGTTCTAGGGTTATGAGGATTATGTTGTTGACAAGTGCTATGTTATGATATGTTATATAATTGATTAATAAGCCATATATGATTATAATTACATGGGAGGTAGCTCAAAACAAAGAGGAAAAGGGAACTGTGGATAAATCCTAAGGCCATGGTAAAAGATTACATATAAAAATGAATATGTAAATTGATACAAGTGGTGGACCTAGCTGCTATACTGTGCAATTTTGTTTAAAAGATTATATGGAAGCACATATGGTAACATTAACATGTGTTATTATGGTTACATGTTTGGGTGGCACACTATACGATGGATATGGCATCAGATCTATACAATAGATATGGCATTGAATTATGAAATGGTTATGGTTTGATTTTAATGGTGGATGTTATGTTAGTGGGTTGGCTCATACATGGAATTGAATAGGGCCAGGTGAGGAAGCAACATGTGTTTGCTACACACCACTCCAAACATCCCTTGAGCCTGTCACCCTAGCATAGTTGCATTGTTTCTCTGTTGGTTTTGGAAGCTCCATGATTTCAGGTTTCGAAAGGGAAAACTCGACCAACTTGTAATTTAAGCAATTTTCTCATAGGTATGGCTCTTTTCTTTCCATCCATGATGGAGTCTCTGTATTATGAATCAAATGGTGGCTCATGATTGCATGGGTTTTGTGCTTTCTTGAGTTTTCGACTAATTGTAAACTTTCTGTTATGGGTTCTCTATGATTACTGCGAAATGTTTCCAATTGTAAGTGAAGTAATGGGTGTTATTGATTGTAAAGTCTATGCATTGGTTATTGAATCGACCAAATTGGTTTTTTATGATTATTCTCTATGGAAAATGGTAACAATGGTGCAATAGGATCTGAGTTTTATTGTTGAGGGGTTTTAACCACCAGCCTATGTATCAGTTGTTGTCATCTCTTTTCCCTCTTGGTTGTTGTTGTGATTCCTTATCCAAGTTGCAATGCAACCGTCAACAGTGGTGTGGTTCTTATGGATAAGCCCCAAGCTATTGTTTGATGGCTTGTTATTTACTATCATTCCAATGAAATCTTTCCATGGTACAATATTGGTTGGCCCAGAATGTTTAATAGAGGCATGTGTATATGAGTTGCATCCTGACATTCTTTTCATGAAGTGTTTTCACACCCGTTCCTCCCATCTCTTCTATAATGATGAATTTATGTTGTGAGGCCTCACTTTCAATTATTTTCGAAAATTATTGACCTCCTGGGTGTTGGAAAGAGACATGGTCTCTTTGTATTTTTGAGTACCCTTCATTGTTAAATGAACCCTTGTTCCTCTCTGCAAAAAAGTGTTAGATGCATCTGTGTGTGCTTGGGTTGTTTAGCTTAAATTGCTGTATTTTCCACTCGGACATTCTCTTATGGTTCTGTCAAAATCTTGGGGTTATAAGTTGAAGGATTGTGGTGTTTTAAAGAGCATGGCTCTCTTTTCTTTCAAGATTATATTTGTGGCTAGTGGTTGTTTCTTGGTGGTAAATTCTTGAGGATCTAAAAGGTTATGAGCTCTCCGTGGCTTCTAAAGTCATGCAGAATTTTGTTACCTCTCTGCATTTAACTTCTAAAGAGCCCGACTTGGAGTCTAACTTGCTTCTACCTTCCTCAGGCACCTTCTGGGGTTTGTCAATATTTTGGGTTTAATGATTGTGGAAATTTTAAAGGCACAGGCTCCCTCACTTCAAAAACTATCTATGTGTGTCCTCCCTATGATGAATTCGTTTGAACATAAAATAAAAGTATGGTTACCTACAGAACCAGAGCTTCCCTTCTATTCGATTATGGTCTTTATTGAAGTGTTTAATCCTAGCATGATCATGATTACATTTAAGTTAAGAAGGCACTTGTGTGAGTGATTATTTCATCAAGCTCGATCATGATTCTGTCAAAGTTTAAAAGAGATACCTGTGTGGCAATATCGTTCTGTTCTCTTCATAAATCTTATGGGAATCACCATGCAGATTATGATTGTTCCAAAAGGAAGTCTATACATATTAATTCACATGAAGATCAAGCTCAGGGTTACATTTTTGGGGTTGATTGTTGTTGTCGAATCAATATTGTATCAATTATATGATCAAAGACCTGTGTGTATGATTGATGCATTAAATGTGATTTGGTTCTATCTAGATTAAAAAAGGGACCTACAGGTAATTAAATCGGGCTTGATTTTTGTTAGATGACAGTGACTATTGATTGTTATCCTGGGTGTATTATTGATTACCAAAAATGAATGTTGGACATAGATAGTAGGGATCACCGTGCTTATTTTTTTTATTTTAAGAGAAGAGATCAACGTTAGCACAAGCATTACTGTGGTTTGAATGGTTATATTGTTACTGTTGAATTGGAAATGCTTGCATAATCATTATATAAATGCACAGATTGGTATAGATTGAAGATTTTTGGGAAATTAAAATTGTTTTATTGAAGACAATAAGTAATCTGTATGAAATTGAGGAACAATTAAATGTTTTGGTCTTGGAAGTGGATTCTTTTGGATTAAATTTTAAACAAAGTTATCATAGTTGATTGATTTAATTTATTTTATAAACAATATCCATCTAATTCCCTCTCATTTTCTCACTTTTTCACTCATTATAAATCCCCTCATGATACCAAATTCAGTTTGCATGCCCTGTTCACTAAAATTAAATTAAAACTCTGTATGAAAGTGATAAAAAATGACACAGAGATAGATGGCAGCTGATATGTTTTGGTATTGTTGCACAATCAGTTATTTAATGAATTTTCGAGCAATAATCATGTTCTTACTCCCTGTCATGATATACTTTTTCAATTATTACAATCCCCCGAGATATCCCATGAGCCCTATTTCACCCCCTACTCATTTGACAATTCTTAAATAAATTTAATGGATTGGATTGCATGGGTCTAATGTTAATTGTTGAGCCAAACTTTGTTTTATATTAAGAGAATGTCATGTAGCTCTTTCAAGATGGATTTTTCAATTGGATTGGGCAAGGGATAGTCCAACCTAGACCAGAGAGGCCTCCCTTCTAGCCCCAACATGTTCCTGGTATCCCTGTGCCTCCCCATGTATCTTTGCAACCTGAAGTTCCCGAGAATTATGGATAGCAGGAGATTGTTCACCCAATAGTTTCCCACCATCGTGGATGGACACATTTGTCATTACCTCCTCCTCCTCCACTTGTTAAACCAAGTTTTTAGATTGCCCCCGCACACTCACCTGTATAGTCCTCCCATGTAATAAAAAGACTCAACGCCAAGGCTCACCATGTGCATGATAAAGGTAAAGCTGCTGCTGCCCCCTCCTCTCCGTCAAGTGACTCAACCAAGTCAGTATCCTCTTGTATGCACTTGAGGGATGACTGCTGCCATGTCAATAGTGATATCAAGCCTCAAAGTTCTACCCAACCTAAGGATAATTTAGGGAAGTAAAAAGGAGATAGCAAAAACAAAGGAAAAATTACCTCTCAAAGTGACAAATATGGTTTTTGATTATGTGTTTATTATTTATTTATTGAGGACAATGGACTGCTAAAAGTTTTGGACAACAAACTATTTTTTGGATATTGTGGATATTTACATGTTTGGATATAATTTGAAATATCTCTAATATTTAAATTTCAAATTGTGAAAATAATTATGGGAGCCACAAGGAGGCATGTGTTTGATTGATTGTCTAATTATGTTTATTTTGTTAAGAAATAAAGGGAGTCACAAGGGGTCCCACCTACTAGTTATTATTTAATAAAAAGACCCTTAATTATTATTATTATTATTTATTCCCCTAAACTAAAGTTAATTGAGTTTTAGTTAACTTAACTAAATGAGGTAGTTGAACTACAACTAATTTGAAATGAATAAAAGCCAAATGAGAAGGAAGAACAAGGGGATAATAGAAGGAGAAATCATACTAAGGTTTTCTCTTGAGTTTTATTTAGACAATTCAGTTTTCATTCATTCTTCAATTCATTAAAATCCTAATTCTCTTTTATGACAACATGGTCCTATTGTAGACAACAAGGTTCAAGGATGAACCATATCATTCATATGCTTGTTTCAAAGGTGTTGATCTATCTTTGATAGTCTGTGTAGACTTGTCTATTTATGAATTGAGTTTCATGACTGATAAATGATATTGTCCAGAGTAAAGTGGGAAGCAGTCTGTGGCAACATGATCCATATTTTAAAGTTTAGTTTTTACTTCTTGTCAAATTCCTTTTGTATGGTTTTCATCGGGGATATCTAAGTTTGACCTTGGTCCATGCCCCCACATAGATTTTTGTAAAGAGAATGATTCTTTTTATTTCTTGGAATGAAATAAAGTGATTGCTATTCTGTCTCATCTGTGTTAATATGTGACTTGGTATTTTTTCTTTTGATATCCAGATTTACTTTTTCAATCTTTTGTATTTATAAAATTATATAAAAATGTTATATTTTGCAACAATCGTTTATTTTAAAAAATTAGCCTAAGCCCTTGTAATTAATACTTGTGGATTGGGAAACAATTTTTGAGGCTATAACCATAGGGTGATATTCCTGATTATCTTGCCTTAGCCAAGAAAAATTCGAAAATGCTTGAGTAAGATAAATTCATATCTTTTCCTCAACACAGTGAACAATAACTTCTATTGAATAAAGAAAATAGGATTAAACTGTAAAACTACAAAACTGAAACAACTTGCTGAAATAGTGGTAGCTATCTTTAAGAAGAGATTTGGCTACTACACACATCCGTCTGAGCATAATGATTATAATGAGGCTCCAGAGGCATTGTTAACATTACTCATGAATTCCAAAACCCTAGACATCCAAAAACCTAACCCTAGGAGATGAAACGACAAAATTTATGTGGGCCCTGATGGGTAAGTTGGTACCTCAACTTCCAAGGGTCATAAATTTTGCATACGAACTCCATTTTAGGCACATGATAGCCTATTAGAAAGGTATTTTTGAGAATTACACATTATGATGTCAAACTTGACTCTGTTTACAATTTGTTTGTGGCAAGCCAAAAAAACACTGTTTAGGGCCCCAAAACATCCCTGGAAGTACAAAACGCTGTACTCATATGAAAACTTCCAAAATAAGCCAGTTGGAATAGGTGGGCGGCCACCAATATCCACCTGGATGCTATGTAGGGCTTCAGGACAACCCCAACAATGCATAACCCACCATTACAAAGAAAAATCATCATTATAGATAAACGTGCTAAACTAAAAACTATCAAGATGATCTAGTTGGAATAAGTAGGTGACCACCAATATCTACCTGACCACCAATATCCACTTGGATCAATCCTCCTCCATTAGGAAAAAATGATCTCCATTACGTTGAGTTACCCCATCAGGTGAGGACATTTCTGCTAAATTTGGCCTCGGGTGAGCCACTTGCTTTGGTGCAGGAGTTGCCCTACCTTGACAACCCGATAAAGCTGGATCCTCTACTAGCGAGTGCCCTTGACCTGTGTGTCCACTATCTGATTAGTGGATGCCTATTCCATGCAGTCAGGTTTGAGATATATTGGTGTCAACTGTTCTGTGATCTCCGAGGTGTCCAATAGTGGTGGAAAATATGGCCGAAGGAGATCCACATTGAACACTGGGTGTAAGCCAAGGAAGGGTGGAGTGTTGAGCTCAAACAAATTTCCACCCACAACCTTGGTGATAGTGTAAGGTCCATATCAAAGTGTATAGAGCTTCCTATGGGGCCTTGTAAGGTGCTTTTTTTGCAAATGTAACCATACCTTGTCTCCCACCTGAAACTGGTGTTGTACTCGTTGTTGATCATGGTGCTGCTTGTACTTAGAATTGGCTTGATGAAAAATATCATGGACCTGTTGGTGGATGTGATGAATCCTCTCATTGAATTTGGTATATTTTTTGGCCTCAGACTGAACATGGGAAGATTCTTCCTGTTAGGTTGCAAGAGTTAGTGCAACATCAATGGGACCCAAGGGTTGGAATCCTAGCCCCAACTGAAATGGGCTATGGCTGGTGGAGCTATGGAGAGCCTTATTGTAGTTGTGATGAACATAGGGAAGATTCTAATCCCATGTATGCAGATGCTTATACTTATATATTCACATGATGTGTATAAATATCTGATTGACGACCTCTTTTTGGCCATCGTGTTGGGGGTGGAAAGTAGTGGATTTAGTGAGCTTGGTGTCCAACAATGACCATAGAATCGACCAAAATGTGCTGAGGAACCTACTATCCCGATATGAGATGATGGTATGTGGTATCCCAAAATGGACCCACACCCATTCGAAGAAGATCTTGGTAGTATCTGCCATTGTGATGCTCTTCATTTAGGCTATGCGAATGACCATCTTCAAAAACCGATCAACCACCACAAATACACAATCATTTCCTTGCTTGGTGGAGAGAAGGCCAAACATGTAATCCATCGATATGGATTCCAAAGGCCTCCTGAGAGTAGGAAGAGGAGTGTATAAGCCTTGCTTCTTGATGGGTAGCTTGGAAATGGCACATGTAATGCAAGATATGATATAATTCATGACTTCCTGTCGAAGTTTTGGCCAATAAAAATGTTTTTGTAGAGCGACCACAATTTTCTCCACACCAAAATTTACTTCCATTCGATTGTAGTGAGCCTCCCAAATAATTTTTCACACTCTCTTATGGGAACACAAAGATGGCTTAGATGGCATAATAGTCCATTATGAATGTGAAAATTGGTGACATTCATGTCTATACCCAAGAGCCGGTAGGTGTGGTGAAGTCAGGGTCACGTTGATAAAGTTGGGGCCACTCAGATGCCTCATGCCCATAGGAATGGAGCATGATGGTGAGTGCAGCAAGGGGAGGTCGATTGAGGCAGTCAACAACACGATTTATGCTCCCTGTCTTATACTTTATGTTGAGATGGAATTTCTACAGGTATGTGGACCGCTTTTTATGGCAGTCATTGTGCAACTTCCCCTATGTTTGTATGAACTACAAAGGCTTGTGATCAATGTGGATGATTGTCTCCTTTCCCAGAATGCAATGTTTCCATTTATGGCAAGATTTCACAATGGAATACATTTCCTTGTCATAGGTGGGGTATTTATGGAAGGTATATGAGAGTGTCTCACTATGGCATGCTATTGGATGACCGTGCTAACTGAGAACTTTTCCTACAATATAGTTAAAGGCATCAGTCTCAATATCGAACGGTTGTTGTAGATTGGGTAAGGAGAGTATTGGAGCTAAGCACAAGCAATGATTCAAATCATCAAATGCTTGTTGTTGTGCCTTCCCCCATGTGAAATTTTACTTGCCACCGCCCTTGGTTACTTCACCGAGGGCCCATGCAATATGGGAGAATCCCAACATGAACCTTTGGTATAATTTGGAAAGTCCCAAGAAGATCTGAAGCTCGGTTAGTGTGGTCGAGGCTAGCCAATCATGAATGACTTGGATCTTAGCTGGATCCACATGTAACCCATGCTCATAAACTATGTAGCCCAAGTATTGGACCCTGTTCATGCCAAAGGAGCATTTTTCCAAGTTGGCATATAGCTTGTGCTATAGCAGAGTGCTCAAAACCTGTTGAATATGTTGCATGTGATCCTCCAAAGTTCTTTTGAAGATGAGGATGTCATCCAGATATACCACCACAAAATATTTGGTGAAGGGTCTCAATACATCATCCATCAATCTCATGAAATTTTTTGGTGCATTTGTTAATACAAAGGGCATGACCAACCATTCGAAGAGACCTTATTTAGATTTGAAAGATGTCTTCCATACATCAGTCGGTTCGATGGGAACCTAGTGGTAGCCATACTTTAGGTCAATCTTGTTGAAGAAATTTTCCCCCTTGTGTAAGTCAAGAAGGTCATCAATTCGACGAATTGGGTACTGGTTCCTGACTATGATTTTGTTTAATTCTCTGTAATCAATGCAGAGCCACCAAGTCCCATCTTTCTTCTACACTAGTACAATTGATCTTCCACAAGGGGAGGAGCTGGGTCAGATGTGCCCCTCTTGAAGAAACTCTTAGATCTGGTGCTTGATTTCATCATTTTCCATTAGTGAGCGACAATAGAATGGTCCATTAGGTAGAGGTGCACCAAGGATTAGATCAATTGGATGCTTGACTTGGCAGTGCATCGATACCCTGGTGGGTGAGGAGAAGATGTCTCTGTGCTCTTCCATGATCCTATCCACTTGCTTCTACTGTAAAGAGACTCTCTGTGTAGACATCACAGATGTGGTGATGACCTTATGCTTACTGCGAGCAAAAATCACAAAGAAGACGAACTTCCCAGTCTATGAAATGGCCTTATTGCATTTCTTAGTAGATATTAAAGAAATAATGGTAGGTGACACTACCTCTGGTATCTTGTACAATTGTCTTCCAAAAGTAATAATAACACTACGAGGTCTATAATCATACAAAACATGTCGCTTCCACAAATATGTCTGGCCTAAAAGAACATCACAAACTTCAAGGGGAGAAATATCATAGAATACATCGTCTATGAAGGGTTTGATGTCATAGGGAAGACAACACTGTTGGATGATGCAAAGACCTCTTCCTTGGTGAAGCCAACCGATGGTGTAGGTCTGTGGGTGCGGTGTTATCTATAGGTCCAACCACTTAATGACCTATGATGAGATCAGGTTCTTCTGATTACCACTATCGATAATGAAATGAAGTGGCCCACTTTACTCACATCTGTGAGTGAAAGAGGCATTCCCCTTCCTATGGTTCTTCTGGTTCACTTGGCTGGAATTTGGTGGTAGTGATAGTGGAATTGGGTTCGACATTGATAATTCTCTTCCCACTTTATGGATTTGAATCTGCCTCTGACTCAGAATATTTCAGATTTGTTGGAGTTACTTCACACACACCTAGGATTTATTTTTCCTAAGGTTTTTCCTTTTTTATTAGTCATTATTAAATCTTCTATATTTTAGGAAGAATATTCCTCTAGGGAGAATATTCTCTTCAGTTGACACTTCAGTTTGACTAGTTGAGTTGAGTCTAGATGTTGCATTGGTTTTGTCACCATGCAACATTGGGATCATCACCATGCTAATGCACACTTTCCTTGGTTTCATCACCATATTGGCGCATTACCCTTGATTCCTTGATCTACTCCTCACTACACTTTGTTTCAGTTAGTTAACTAGAGACTAGTTGACTAGTTAACTCAATGAGGTGGTAGTTCACTCCCGTAACTTCCCGAGAGACTAGACTAGGTGGAATTTCACTCCCGTAACTGCAGGTGTGTGTCCATATCAGTCTAGACCACCACTATGGCTCATTAAGTACTCAAGTATCCTATATCTATTGTAAATTATTCACTCTTTCAGTGTGGAATACAGTTAATGAGAATTCTTCCATTCTTTCTCTTCTTCTTATTCTTTCTCCTTTTCTCTTTGCAAATGTGTGTATCATCATTTAGCTAGATCTATTCTATGCAAGTTCAACACATTTACATGGTATCAAATCTGATGGATTGATAAGCAAAATCTATACCAAATTGTTTTGCAGGTACAAAATATTGAAGACATAGAAAAGATGGAATATATGTTTTACTCACCGATAATACTTCTCACGCCTCATAAATATTTGGAGTGGAAGCCAAAGATTCTAATTCTTCTCAGAAGTAGAGGCTTATACCAAATAACCATGGAAATGGAAGTAGAGCCTAATTCCGCCGATGGGAAAAATGACTTTCTCAATAGACAAGATATGGCCATAGGATTTATCTTCTTGTCTATCTCTCCAGAAATTCTCCACCAAGTATATGACAACTCACAAGAATCGAATCCAAATGAATTATGGACTAGATTGGAGGTTCTATTTGGGAATAAATAAGATTATGAATATTTCATGCAGGAGGTTGAACAGATAGAGCCAGAAGAGAATCCATTAGAAGATCAAGCCTCTTATTATGAAGAGTCTTCTACAAAAGTATTTGCACAAATGTGTATTCCATTAATTGAAGATGATGTCTACTCCATTTCAGATTTTTTTTTTCTAAATTTCACGTGGAATATATATGGCATGCATCTCAGGGGTCACATGTAGACACTTTTCCATGCGCAATGCATGCTTCTCAAAAGACAAAAAGAGAGCCGCACACATCATACTCAATTTTGATATTTTCTGATAATAATTTGCAGAAAAAAATTGGATATTTGAATTCCTCTCGAGAAAATATCCAATTTCAAAAAAACAGATCATCCGAAACGGAGTCTGGGAAGTGAAGTTATGATCATTTTAAAATCAACAAAATTTCAACGTTTTTCCGGAAACGACCGCACGGTTTTCAAAATTTCATCCAAACTTTATTTGGATCTTATTCATTACAAGAAGATAAAGTGGATATGTGTGGAAATATCAATGATTCATCTACTTCATCAGATCCATGCTGACATCTACATCTTCAACGAGCACAAACTTGCACAGTTACGAGGTCTTCTTGGAGTGAAGGACAAGGTTGCTTAGCAATTTTTTTGTTGCTTCTCATTTTATTTTTTTATGCATTGCAATTTGAGGGGGGGTTTTTCCCATGAGGTTTTCCCTCTTTCCTCACTTATTTCAATGTATCCTTTGTATTTGGGTACCTAACATGGCCTCGTTGTTGGGACCCATTCTTTATTTTCACCATAATGATGTTCAGGGGGGGGGGGTGTTGGAGTTACTTCACACACACCTAGGATTTATTTTTCCTAAAGTTTTTCCTTTTTTATTAGTCATTATTCAGTCTCCTATATTTTAGGAAGAATATTCCTCTAGGGAGAATATTCTCTTCAGTTGACACTTCAGTACTAATTGAGTTGAGTCTAGATGTTGCATTGGTTTTGTCACCATGCAACATTGGGATCATCACTATGCTAATGTGCACTTTCCTTGGTTTCATCATCATATTGGCGCATTACCC
The DNA here is from genome assembly GCA_009831015.1 of Picea engelmannii. Classification (NCBI taxonomy): domain Eukaryota; kingdom Viridiplantae; phylum Streptophyta; class Pinopsida; order Pinales; family Pinaceae; genus Picea; species Picea engelmannii. The sequence goes on along the minus strand of ML779837.1, from coordinate 653,596 downwards.
TTGATTCCTTGATCTACTCCTCACTACACTCTATTTCAATTAGTTAACTGAAGACTAGTTGACTAGTTAACTCAACTAGGTGGTAGTTCACTCCTGTAACTACCTGAGAGACTAGACTAAGTGGCAGTTCACTCCCATAATTGCTGGTGTGTGTCCAAATCACTCTAGAACACCAATATGTATCATTAGTTACTCAGGTATCATATATATATATATATATATATATATTGTAAATTAGTCACTCTTTCAGTGTGGAATACAGTTAATGAGAATTCTTCCATTCTTTCTCTTCTTCTTATTTTTTCTCCTCTTCTCTCTGCAAATGTGTGCATCATTGTTTAGCTAGATATATTCTGTGAAATTTCAACACAATTACAAGATTGACCACCAGTGACTTCTTGGTATGACATTCTTCGGTGTTGTGCCAAGGGATTTTATCTTATTCACACCACTTTCCCATGTCCTTCTTCGACTTCTCCTTACCCTTATTGGGTTGCGGCCTGGACTGGTTGTCCTGAGAGTGGCCATATTTTATATGTCCCTTGTTTTGGGGGTTGTGACCACTTTTTCCCTGATTCAACTATGAGGAATTTTCATATCCAAACTCGCCTCTTCTGCTTAAATTTCTTCTTGATCTTGACAACATATCTATAAGCCACACCTAATGATGCGATGTCCATAAACTCTATTTCCATTTGAATGTATCTATACAAAAAACCATGGTATTTGAGCACCAGATGTCATTCAGAGTCTTTTATACCCAATTTGGTGTGTAGAGTATGGAAAATATTGGTGAAATATGGTACTATCTGGTCCCTTTCCTGATAGAGCATGGTACATCTTGTGTACTGGTCCTCGTAGTTTCCAACATGGTAGTATTGTTCTTTAATTACATCCACGAAGGAATCCCATGTGGGGGTGGCCACAAATATTTCATATTCCTCTGTGGTGCTTTTCTAAGAGTAAGTATCCCACTAGTCCTTAACATGGGGGATGACCTTGAGGAGTGAAAAAATAATCTTTTCCCTATTGGAAAAATTGTGGAAAGAAAAATACCCTTCGAGTAGATTCAACCATTTATCTATAGAATTTGCATCTATCAGTCCTTCAAATAATGTAATATCAAAATTTACTTGTACCTTGAAGGGGGTTGCGTGGCCTCTTGATGACTATATGTCTCCTTTGGGCAACCGATGAAGGATCTGTGCAAAGTTGTCCATCATTTTCTTCCTTTGTCACGTAAGGGATTCCTCGAGAAACAATTTAAAAGGATCTCCTACTCTATAATATTTCTTCGCTTCTGCCATGAGTTGTGGTTAGGCTCGATGCAATTGATATTGCAAATTCTTGATTGGCTCGAGTCCCATCTTCTTGTACCCAGATCTTGTTGGGGACATGCATAAGGAAAAACAAATGAAGAGAAGACCGCTCTGATACCACTGATCTAGATTTATGATCGGAACAAAATGAAGAACATATTGAATACAATAACACAAAGATACAGAGAACAACAATAGATATCCAGTGAACAATAACTTCTATTAAATAAAAAAAATAGGCTGAAACTGTAAAACTGCAGAACTGAAACAACTAGATCGAATGGTGGTAGCTATCTCTGAGAAGAGATGTGGTTGCTACACACATCCATATGAGAAGAATGATTACAATGAGGCTCCAGAGGCCTTTTTAAAATTACTCATGAATTCCAAAACCCTAGACATCCAAAAACCTAACCCTAGGAGATGAAACTCCAAAAGTTATGTGGGCCTCGATGGGTAAGTTGGTACCTCAACTTCACAAGGTCGTAAATTTTACACACAACCTCCATTTTAGGCATGCGATAGCCCATTGGAAAGGTATTTTCGAGAGATACAAATTATGATATAAAATTTTTATTCAGTCTATAGTTTGAATATGACAAGCAAAAAAAACAAACACTATTTAGGGATCCAAAACAATCTTGGAAGTACAAAAATATGTACTGATATGAAAACTTCCAAAATAAGCCAGTTGGAATAAGTGGGTGGCCACCAATATCCACTTGGATGCTGTGTAGGGATTCAGGACAACCCCGGAAGTGAAAAACTCACAATTACAAAGAAATTTCGTCTTGACAGAGAAACGTGTTGAACTAAAAACTGTCAAGATGAGTTAATTGGAATAGGTGGGTGGCCACCAATATCCACCTGGATCACACTTTCTAATTTGAATCACATATGGAGTAAAGGGTCCATACATAGATATCATATAGATGAGGGAAAGGTGTGGCAACATCCCTATCACAACCCACTAGCACTCCCGCCGTGACCTGAACTGAAGGTTAATGACTATCTTGTTCCTGAGAGGTTTACGATATAGTGAGGGAAGACTGAAACAATCTCTCACAATGATTTCCAAGGGGCACACAATAAGGAAAATTCCTTATTCCTTAGTCACTCGTTAGTCTCACACAAGGTCGACAAGTGGAGTATTGACTCCAAGCGTCAGACAACTTCCAAACTAAGTCAAATGGCGAGTGGCACCCTTGGAGAATGAAGGTGCATATTAAAGGGCACGTCGCATGAATAAATGTACGAGTCAATGAAAATCTAGAAAAATTAGAAAAATAAAATGAATACTTAGACTTTGTTAGATAAGATAATTCAAATTATCATTACGTTATAAACCACATAACATAACCAAAAGTCTAAGTCTAGATGTTTTAACTAAATAAAATTTATAAAATGTGTTAAAAGGATTTAGACTAAATAAACACTAGTAAAGGGAGAACAAGAATAAAAAATAAGGCATGTGCACAATGTGTGCATGAAATTAATAAAAATGAATTTAATTAAAAGAAGTTATATTTCATGAGAGAATGGGTTGTCAACATAGAGTTAGTATCCTAATTTAATCAACTCTAAATACTAACTAAGGGAAGAGTCCTAATCAAACTCCAACTGTAAATTAGTTATAAGACACAATAAAAGAGAAAATTGTGGAACTAAGGGACAACTAGGAGAAAATATAGGAACTAATTGGGGATGTGAGAGAAATTGCATAATTTTTTAAACTAAAAAGGATTAAACATGTGCAACTTGGGGAAAGTGTGACATATATTGGGGGTGAATAATCTCTAAATTAATTAGAAAACATTTAGAAAATTGTGCATGAGATGACAAGTGTCAAGGTAAATTTTCTTATGAAATGAATGGTGAGGAAGAGGGAAAACACCCTATTGCTGGATGAATGAAATGCTAGTAAAATTTCTCTTGACTAAGTTTACTTGTGTGAGTTGGGCTGCAAGCTTGTGCAAGAGGTGGAAGCCTCTCCTTGTGAGGGCAAGCTTGAGCTAGTTTTGGATCTGAGACTTTGTGTGTGACCCCTTTGCGGCTTGGGGGAATAAGGGGGAAGAAGAGTACCCCTAGCGTTGGCTGGGAGGTACTGGTGAAGTATTTGGATTAGCAGACAAAGGGAAATACATTGCTCAAGTTTTCTTTTGGATTGAATATCTCCATCAAGGATCAACAACATACTCCATTATTCTCCTGGTTACGATAAATGTAGTTTAGTTAAATTATTGTTGGATAAGATCCTGATTGTGCAATGAGTAAATATTCAAATTGGTTATAAACAAATTTAGTGTATCGAATATATAATTGGGTAAACCTTATTCGTGATATGATTTTAATTGAGTTATTGTTAATTTAAGAAATTGTGATGTTATTCCAAGCAACGATGT
>ML779837.1:621138-631680 GCA_009831015.1 Picea engelmannii | reverse complement strand
ATGAGACAATATAGAATGTAACATGAACCACACCAGATGTCCAACAAGTGGAATTTCATGACATATTTAGGGGAAAATCCCTATGATGGTATTGAAATATGTGAAGAGCACACCTCTAGCGATGGGGAAAAGATGAGGTGAAGTAAATATTTACTACTGAATTCCAAAAACCTAATATGAAGCAATAGAGCACTACCGAGCTCAAATTGTTAAGTAGATGGTAAGGAAGTCTACTTCGAAATACAACCAAAGGTTTAGGGATCTGATTAGTAGATCGACCCACCAAATTCAAGATGGAAATCAAAAGAAATGGTTCATAAGATTTCTCCTTCTCTTTACCCAAACATTGTTGATGTAACAAACATTAGTGAAATAGAGGAAGGCCTTAGAGCAAGCAATATCCCTCAAATTTATCATAGGTTACCCATGTCCAACAATTAATTTTCCTACATCCAACCTCTATTTTTTCATTTGGAACCAACCCTATGTTAGTATAGTCTCAAAATCAATTGATTACTTTAATTGAGAATATTCAGTAGTTGACAAAGGCCAAAACTACAAGGGAACAAAAATGGTGTACAAATTGTAGAGTAGAGGGTCACATAGCTAATGCACGCTCATTGTTGAGGGGAGTTGTTGCATATAATACTACACCATATCCATTTTTACATTCACCATCAAGGGAATACTATGAAATTTGTAGAAAATATGAATAATATACCTTCAAGAATCATTGTCCTTAATTCTTGTAGCAATGTTGTACAACCATAAACTAAGGTCATGTGTATGAGTGTTGATTAAAATGCTGAAGTAGTCCATAAAACCCACCCATAAGCTAGGGTCCCATGTATATGTACTAGCCCCAATGTTGAATTAGTCCAATAGGCCTATCCATAAGCTCTAGAAGAAACAATACCATTGTAGAAGAATCATACTGGAACTTACTAGGCACCCCCTTCTCACATCTTCCCTCAATGATGTTCTTTTCATATAAAGGGGTATGTGCATCAAAGAGAAGCTTGAAGTAGTTTTCTTCCAACAAATGGATATTTTTTATATACTACTCCTTGCAAGCCTCCTCTAAATCACACTATCCAAATAGGTCTCTTGTATACTCCTCTTCAATATGTCTCCAAAGTTTTAACCTTTGGATTGCTTCACATGCTTCTTGAAATTTTTGTATTTGATTATCTACAAGTAGTAGTTGTGTACAAACTACTTCGAGGTTTGCATAATGTGGGTGTGCCTTAAAAAAATATTCAACTTAAAGCAACTACTTCTTGTGATGTTCTTCATACTCCATAGAAAATTCAAGAAAACTTACAATGTAGGCTTCTTCCACATAGTATACATTTTCCTTCACTTTGGAGTAGAATCTTATATTGCTCTGTACAGTTCTTTATTTCACCTCAATGATTCAAAGATATCCTTTCTCATAGCTAACCGAACGTATGATATCAATATGAAAGACTATCATGTGATCTGGACACTTGTAGATGTTGGTCATTATAGATGTTGGTCATCTCTCACCTCATCTCGAAAACAACCTAAGTTTAACCATGATCCATGATTCCGTGTTAGCCTATATTCTTCGGATCAGAGAACAAACATATGGTCAACAAATTACATGGTAATTCATGTTCTAACTCACAACATTAAAAAATGAAAAGTCGAATTAGACGATCTGTTGTGACTAGAAGCCCATTTCAAATTCTTCATCACTTGTAATTGTTGGAATGGAATGGAAAGGAAATCCAAAGCTAAGTTTACAATACAATTCCTACAACCTTCTTATCGTATCCTTAGTTATGTTAAACTACATTTACGTGCTCTCTATTATATATTTCTAAGGCATTATATGCATGGATTTCCCCCTCTATTCTAAATTTTCTTATATCATTATAAACTTATTGATTGTGGGAGGCAATAGTGAATTTTGACTGTGGTCGCAAAACATGCATGTATGTATATGTGTATATGAGTCTGAAAATTCAGAGGATTTCTAGAAAACACCTACACCTACCGCTACCATTTGAGAACAATGATGTAAGATGATGTTAGAACTGAGAAGAATTCTAGCCTAATCATAGCCTAGTCACCTAATAATAGCCTATCATACCTTTATTATCCTATCATTTATAGTCTTACCCATAGGTTAATCGTGACTACAAGCCCAACTAAAACACATAAACACGACCATCTCAAAATAATGATGCAATGAGCGAACCCAAGCACAAACAATATTCACAAAAACTAGTCAAGTTAAGGGTTTGACACTAATAATCCCCATTTGAAAATAAAGTTTAGGCCTATATAAATGACATCAAAATAAAGTGAGCATCAATATAGCCAGGAATCGACAAGTATAAATAAGAATAAACATGGGTTCCTAGGTTAGATCACATGCACAAACTCAAAATATTGTTTTCCAAGTAGTAAGAGATAGGGCCAATGCCAAATAGATAGTGTCTAAAAATAAATATAACAATGAACATAACACATAGCCAAGAAGTCATGAGAATGATATCCCAACCATATCCATACTAGAGGCTTATTATTAATTGTGGCTTGCTTTTGTGCAGAGTCGTTGCTTTTTGTTGAACCAACTTGATATGTCACTTGGTCTCTCTACATCACAAATATGAGTTGATCAATTTGCCCCTTATAATACAAGTTGATCAATATGCCATTTAAGAAGAATGCATATTTGTTGTTTGCCTTTTGTCATCCTTGTATCCTACACAATTATCATTACTAGAATTGAAAGGGGCATTCTTCTTAACTACTCGCTCATTCGATGGACTATAGGTACAACCAAGCAGGTATTTGTTAGATCTGTCTTCTTCGAGTGAGGAAAGTTCAAGTAGACGAAGAGCAACTAGAGGTGGGAAGATCAAAATAAAATTCCATAGACGCATGGAATTGTTTCTTGCTGAGGGGGGGTCTTGCTCTTATGACGATGAGAGCATAGATGACATCGAGGTGCCCTTGAGGTACAAACGTTTAGTGAAACGATGGGTACCCAAGGACCTTCCTCAAGTAAACACTGATTTTTGTTTGGACGAGAGGATATATTGCATTGCTCCATCATTGTTACATGGCTTGGGGCTATTTTCCATGGATGACATAAAGGTTTTTGACGGTGGAATAACTGAATTGATGGAGTATGTTGGGCCTTGTTACAATTATAGAGATTGGATGAAGCTAGTCCAATATACACGAGGTATGCGGATATACGGAGTGGCTACAAATTATATATAGCTAAGAGACAATGATAGAAACAAAGGAGGGTCTATGTATATTGACGAAAGGCCAAAGGCATTGGCCAATATTGCGGGGTTTATAAATAGTACACAACCCGGGACAACAAATAAGCAACCCAATTGCATATTTGAGGGGCGGGAACGAAACCGTGTATTCATATGCACATTAAAATCAATAACTGCAGGGGAGGAGTTGTTGATTGATTACAACTTGAATCGAATACATACGAACATTGCTATTATGGGGGTGGTAATTTGAAATCTATTATGTTTACTTATCATGATGTGATGTGGTGTAGTTTGTAAATTTGTATTCCCATTGTTTGTAAATTTATCGTTGTTCATGATGTTTATTTGTTATGGATTTCTAACACCTAAATATTATGCACATCATACTCTTAGTGTTTTCATGATTCATTTCATTTGTTATAGATTTCTAACGCCTAATTCTTGGTAGGTTGATCGTGGAAAAGCACCAGCCGACCCCTCAAAACAGGTAAATTACAGGCAATGCACTTCACTATAATGCACTTCATACTCTGTGAGTTTGCATGGGTCATTTCATTTGTTATGGATTTCTAACACCTAATTCTTTGCAGGATGATCATGGAAAATATCCACCCCCCCCCATAACAGGCATATGATTAACATTTAATGTGAAATTTATTATTTGTTTATATAATTGAAAATAACTTTTCTTTCTTGAAATATGTAGTCCATGGGCCATGGTTGTGATGATTGGGTCGACGACGACTTGAAGGATGACCCCAACATAATGGTAACAATCAACAAAATCATCAGAAAAACGAATAGAGAAATCCTTTGCTTGATTGTAAGTAAAGATCAAAATCAAGAAACTAAAGAAAGGATAGAGCAGTTGAAGTAAGACCTTAAAAAATATAAGGTAATAACCATATCTTAAAGTGATTGTTTTTTTTTTTCGTAAGTTCAATTATGAATGTTTCATGTTTATAACTTTTACATATTCTAATCAAAATTTTTTTTTCTTTCTTATATAGGATTTTTTTGGCTCCAATTCAGTCGGCTCCTGTAGTAGATGTTGGTAGTATTCATGCTGCAGAGAGTACACCACAACGTCTAGCCAGCATGGGCCAACATATACCGGCTAGGCTATTCAACACTCCACCTGTGATTGATCCCAGTCATACTAAAACTGGGTCCACACCTATAGCTGGGGACCATGAGCATGACATACCCCTTCAGCCGGAGGTGGCAGAGCCACATGCAGGAGCTGGTGGCAGTGGCAGTGATGACACTGTCAATTCATTTCCTGGATTGTCACGCGTTGCTAGCACGGGAACAATTTCATGCACTTTTTTGGTGAATGAGAAAGGAGTTCCAATAAAGACATTAAAAATTCCAGGTGCTTTTAATTGTTTTAACCGTTTGTTGTTGTATATCTAAAGAATATATCATCTTATATATTATTATTTTCTAATTAATGATCGTTTATTTTTTCATGTAGGAAACAATTTGTTTTATAAACACTTGCATGACCAGTCATTGGAAATTTTTGGTCCCACGTTATGCATGAGGTGGAATTCTCGAGTATTCACCTCAAAAAAGAAATATTGGACTACCTTGAATGTATGTTTGGGGTAGATACCTTCGACAAAAGTGAGGTCTCCAAAGTGGTGGGCATATATTTAAAATATATACGTGACATGTATAGGGTTAACTTGCAAAATAACCCTAGGTATGAGCGTCCACCCATTATTCTTGAGATGGAATGGAAGGCGTTCATTGAGGACGCAAAGGAGAAGAGATTGAGAAAAGAAGGAATAAATCCACTTGGTCCAGGAAGGTAAATTACAATTTGAATTCAATACTTTTAGCTTTCTTTATTTTTAAATACAATTTCGGTATATAACATACTTGAAATTTTTCATAGGCTCCTTGACACTTCGAAAGCCACCAAGGCAAGGGTTGAGAAACATGGCCAACATAGACTAGGCCAAGGTGGCTATTTGAAGTTACAAGCATGAATTGTAAGTAATCAAACATCTTAACAATATTATTAGTTATATCACCTTCCAGGTTTCTGGTAATTCATGGGGCAACCAATAACAAAAATCAATACTCTTATGCAATGTAGGGGGATGATTTTGGTACCAAAGACACTATGGAAGACCTCCTGCTTGGTTACAAGTATGGATACCAAGATGTTATTGATCACCGAAAAAGCTTGAGACAGTCGCCAAGATGCAGTGTGCATGAGATGGTATATTATAAAAATCTAACCACAATAACACAGTTTCATTACCTTTAAAATACATTCTCGTTTGATATCATCCAATAATTTTATATGTTGCTCTGTTATTTATAGTAGGGGAGCAACAATATTATCGAGCCCATCAATAGTATTGCAGAACAATTTGTTGATAATAGAGAGCAACCAAAAGATGGTGCTTCCATGCAGCCCCATGAAAGTGAGGTGCAACCTTCTGACAGTGAGGTGCAGCCTCCTGAAAGTGAGGTGAAACCTGATCCTAACATAACTAGGTCGGTGCAGCCCCATGATGTTGCTGCACATGAGAGCCACGATGGTAATATGGCTGTATATTAATCATATATAACTTAATAATTTCATACTTATGAATTTTGTAATTCTATTTTTTCTTTTTACTAATTCAATTATGATTGTCTACTTATAAATTTTGTGGTATCAGTGGTAGAGCTGCGCGACATACATCGAGATCCTCTAACAGAAGAGGAGCACAGGGAAGGTAACTTATTACATTCTAGTCGTATTTTTTCTTATTAATGAACTAAATCAATCGTATTCAATAACTTGCCCTATAAATTTAATATTTTTTTTCATTGTAGGCGATGACCCGCATCTGGTGCCTCAATGCCATGAGTACGTGACAAGGAATGTAATGCATGTGAGAATGCAAGGACAATCAACAATAGAAGAGCACACTGTAAAAGAAGATGACACATATATTGATGAAATACTTAGGAAATTAGCAGCAAGTCGTGCAAAGAAAAAAAAAAAAAACCTAGTACTGATGTATAATATTATAATACCGATCATTTATAATAAAAAAAATTTCACATATACCTGTCAATATTAAGGTCTTGCATACCTTTTTTTTTTGCTTTGCCTTTTAATGAGTTCTTGATAAATTTACTTTTCTGTGACATTTTTTGAATATTTTTAATGCATATTATCTAGTAGATAGTGTTATTTTGCTTTGCCTTTGACCATTTGACCCTTGGATTAGACTAGAAGGTATAAATTATGTTCAGATTATGAATTGATATTCAATTGCTATCAATGGTTATATTCTTGATGTGATCTGAAAATTTTTGTTATATTTCTATTATATTCTTTTTACACTTATGTTTAGATCCAATCTGTAGTAAGCATATTGTGAGAAAAAATATTAAATTTCTGTCTACTTTAGGTTGTAGAATTCCTGCAGAAACCCCGATAGATCTAGAATTCTAGTTAAATTGAACACAAACAATTTGCTGATATTCAAGAGATGAGAGAATTTTTTTGCTCCATAAATCAGAGAATTATATTAATAAAAAATGAATATACATGAGCAACCATCCTCAAAAAAGAAGAGAGGAGGTGAATATATAGAATTTCCAACATAGAAATTCTAGTAAAAAAAAGCTAGAAATAACTAAAATAGGTGTCATAAGCTAAGGGAGACCACATAGTTTGACCTAGACCACTAAAGATACATGTCACACACTCATTAATGTCCACAAGAGTTAAGTGATGTGCATTATCTCACTTAAGCTCACTTAACTGACAAGAGAAGTAGTTCCAACTCACTTAACTAACCTGAAATAGTAGTTACTAATAATAGTAACGACAAAAATCATTAATTAAGGAATAAATATCTCACTCAAAGAGGAGGTGCGCATTCCCCAATAATAGATGAGTTTTGCATGGGGGAGTTGGAATAAATCAAGGATAAATCAAGAATAAATCAAGAAAAATCAAGAAAATCAAGAACCAAGAGTTGAGTCTTGATCTAAAATTAGCAGTTTTCCCTAAAATATAGGGATGAGGCGCCCTTCTTCTCTATGTGGCCAAATTAGTTGAAATAAACTGTAAATGAATGTATTAACCAATATCTAGGAGTCTAATCTAGGTATCAACTAATGTAAGTTAGGATTATGCTCCAACACCCCCCCTTAAGCCTAACTGTAATGACAAAAAATTTAAGTCCCAACAACTTGGCTATTTTAGGTACTCATTACATAAAAGAATTCCTCATGAAAATAGGAAAGAGGGAAAACCTCGTTGGAAACACCCCCCCCCAAAAAAGAGGAAAAAAATGCTGAGTGGCCAAAAGTGACCTACTCAGTTGTCTCCACCACTCCAAGCATAGCTCTCAGTTTTGAAAATTTCTTTTTAGTGAAGGACTTGGTGAAGATGTCTGCAACCTTAGAGTGTGAATTTGGATCTGAACCAAGTGAAATATAACAATGTATGGGCAGCAAAGGTTCTGTGGCAGCTAGGGCTTGAGGAGCCCCAAAAAATTGTGATCTAGTGCTCAAATAATTTTCTAACTCCTCCTCATCAGTGACAACAAGTGGTTCCTCGACAGGGTCTTTTGAAAAATCATGCAATGATTCTTCTTCAAACTTCACACTTTGATCTATAATTAACTTTTCAGTGTGAGAATCCAGCAATCTATATCCTTTGAAACCTTCAGGATATCCAACAAATATGCATTCAACACTTTGAGGCTCCAAAGCCTTCCTCTTATCTGTTAGAATGTGAGCCCATGCTCATGAACCAATAATATGAAAGTGCGACACTTTCGGTTTCTCACCGGTCCAACATTAAAAAGGAGTGGTGCCTTTGAGTGATTTGTGAGGAAATCAGTTTTGAATGTATGCTGCATAATTAATAGCTTCATCCCATAGCTTGGGATCTAATGATTTTGACTGGAGCATACAATTGGCCATCTATTTTAAGGACCGGTTTTTCCTCTCCGCAACACCGTTCTGCTGTGGTGTATATGACACTGTGTGTTGTAGTTGTATACTAATTGAAGGTTGTGGGAATGGGCCCATAATGTCACTGTGAATCAGCCCAAGAGGTGAAGAATCTCTTTGTGCCTTCCCTTTTTCAAACTTTTTCTCTAGATGCTTGCCAAGAATGCATCCTTGACATACACCGCTTGTGAATTTAATAGCTGGCAATCCTTCTACTATGTTTTCCTTGCTAAGTTGATGCAAGTACTTATAGTTTAGATGGCCAAATATTTCATGCCATAACCTGCTGATATCATTAGATTGTGACAGAAATACAGTGCTAATATATTTAGGAACAAAGTGAGATAAGAAATACAAATGAGAATCGTGATATGCAATTCCATGTGCAAGTTGTGAGCCTGTGGAAATGTCAGTAATCACTGCGGAGTCCGGAGTGAACTCCACCTTCCTTCCAGAGCCGAAATGAGTGATATGATATATTGAGAGAATATTTGTGGAAAGAGAGGGTACATGAAGCACATTTGTGAAGAATCCCCCTTCAAGATCAACAATTCCTTCTCCACACACCTTTGCGGGTGTGGCATCTCCCAAGTAAATTGGGGATCTGGTACTTTCTTCGATGGAGGAAAATTCTTCTTTTGATGCAGCCATATGGTTCAATGCACCTGAATCAAGGATCCAAGCTGATGGAGTGGATGTGACAGCCATTAAATCATGAACATCTCATGCTCTCCCTCCCATTCTGTTATCATCTTTCTTCTTTGCATTTTCAGGTACCATGAGATTGTGCTGCTGCAATTGCTTAGCCATCTCATCGATAGTCTTCCTCATGCAATTTTATTCGGGATGAAAACCTTTGGAACAGTAGCTAAAAAGTGTTCTTTCCTTATTCTTCTTCTTACCCTTAGGCTCATAATAGTTCTCTGCAGATTGTGCGAATCTCTCCTTCTTCGATTCAGGAAATTTACCCGTTCCTTTTTCCTTGTCTTTTCCACTGCTCTTTGGAGCATCAGTAGCCGCAAGTGCTTGGTTATTGGAAAACTTGATGGCACCCATTTGGAATAAATTATCTTGATCTTGAGTCAATGCTACAATGAAATCATTCAATGGAGGCATTTTCCATTTTTCCTGAGTCAATTTAGATGCTTGAAAAGACAACACAAATACGGAATATTCAGGGCCTAGTTTCGAGAGAATTGAAAGGATGAGTTGTTCTTCCCCTTTTGTGACTCCACATGCATTAAGTTCAAAAAGGAGGGATTTGAACTTGGTGAAGAATTCTTGTAGGTTGCTGAAATGAATTGGACTTAGGGATATGAGTTCATTCTCCAGTTGATGCACTCTCATTGCATCCTGCTTGCCGAATAGTCCTTCCAATGTGTTCCAGACCACATCGAGAGTAGTGGCTCCACTGACATGAAAGAGGAGATCTATGGAAATTGATAGGAATATCAGCCCAATTGATTCATCTAATTTATTGAAATACTTTATCTTCTCCGCTGCAGCAGTCGGTTCTTTCTCCATTCCCATTGTTACCCTGTAAAGCCCTTTGCTTCGGAGGAGCAGAGAGATCTCTGTCTTCCATTCAAAGTAATTGAAAGGATTTAGAATGATTTTTGTGGGATGACAGAGATGATCCATTTCTTCTTTCTGCACCTCCTGATGATCTATACCTGCAAATAAAACTGTGTACAATCCACTAGATTCAATCTAGCTCTAATACCATGTAGAATTCCTGCAGAAACCCCGATAGATCTAGAATTCTAGTTAAATTGAACACAAACAATTTGTTGATATTCAAGAGATGAGAGAAAGTTTATGCTCCATAAATTAGAGAATTATATTAATAAAAAATGAATATACATGAGAAACCATCCACAAAAAAGAAGAGAGGAGGTGAATATATAGAATTTCCAACATAGAAATTCTAGTAAAAAAAAGCTAGAAATAGCTAAAATAGGTGTCATAAGCTAAGGGAGACCACATAGTTCGACCTAGAACACTAAAGATATGTGTCACACATTCATTAATTTCCACAAGAGTTAAGTGATGTGCATTATCTTACTTAAGCTCACTTAACTGACAAGAGAAGTAGTTCCAACTCACTTAACTGACCCGAAATAGTAGTTACTAATAATAGTAACGAAAAAAATCATTAATTAAGGAATAAATCTCTCACTCAAAGAGGAGGTGCACATTCCCCAATAATAGATGAGTTTTTCATGGGGGAGTTGGAATAAATCAAGGATAAATCAAGAATAAATCAAGAAAAATCAAGAAAATCAAGAAC
>ML779837.1:567233-608023 GCA_009831015.1 Picea engelmannii | reverse complement strand
GGGGGGGGGGGGGCGTGAATCAATTGTAACCTTGCTTAAACAATTATACTTATTTTAAACTCTTTCCAGATCACTCAATGACAATCACAATAATGCAAGGAAGTAAGCAATAGACCATTCAACATAATTCACACATATGAGATAAACAAAGACAGATATTTCTTGAGGAAACACATAAAGGGTAAACACCTCTTCTTCTTTATATGATAAGTAATCTGTACATTCTTTACATTATCATACATATGAGCACCAACTCATAATGAGGCTACAACCTCTGTTTTTCAAGCTTCTACTTGCTGAGAGCACCAACTCTCTAGATTCTCTAGCACCAACTAGAAGGAAGCACCAACTCCCTGGTTTCCCTAGCACCCACTAGAAGGAAGCACCAACTCCCTAAGTGTTCTAGCACCAACTATATGGAAGCACCAACTTCCAGTGACACAAGCAACAACTTGTATAACAAAGAACAATAGTTCTCCCTTGCACCACCCTACCACCCTGGTTTCTTTGGCTGCAACGAGATGGAAGCTACAACTCCCTTTATTCAAGCACCCACTTGAACCTCTGAGGACAACAGTCCTCCCTAGCACCTCCCTACCACCATGGAATATAAATATTTTCTATTATGACTTATTACAACGATATAAAGTTCTTCAATGGCTTACTGGTCTCATCACTATTCTACTACACTACGCTGCTCTGTCTGCATCGATGTCTTCTGCACACTCCTTGCGCTTTCTGTTCTTTTTCATTTTATGCTCTCTGTGCCATGTCCCTTCAATGCACCATTCCCCTTCTATACATTTCTGCTGCTGCACTCTACCTCCTTCTTCACACCTCAATCACACTCAACAACAACACCCATTTCTTCTTTGTTCAACATTCTTATACTCTCTGTAAACCTTGTGCATGCAATCTACTTCTTGCTCTTGCATCCTCTCTCGCCCCAATATCCTCCACATCGAGGTGTTTTTTCCACTTTACTCTTCCACAACTATCCCATCTCCTGTGTGCCACTCTGTCTCTCTCTATTCTGCATCTCCTTCTCATTGTTAGTGCTCTACCTGATCATCATGGTAACTCTTCAACTTCTCTGGCGGTTTCACCCACACATCCATCATCACTAGGTGTTATCTCAAGATTCCTCAGCTTCTCTGGAAGTTGAGACTCTTCGTCTTCTCTGTCATAGATGAGCTCATCCTCTGGCAGAAACCATCATTTGTTTCTAGCAATTACACTGTGAAGTGCAACAATAGCCCTCCGATCTTATTCAAATTCATCTACACCGTTGAATTGACTTCATTGAATCTTGCGTTCATTTCGCCATTTCTCACTTCGACATTTCAACAATTCGACAATCCTGTTGTGAGGCTTCTCGAATATCCAAGTCGCGATCTCCGAAACTTCGAAAAGAGGAGCTTAGCTGGACTAGCTTCGATCATTTCAAAATTTCATATTTCGGCATTTCGTGATTTCACATGTCGCGAATTCCTATTGCGAGGCATCTCGAATTTCCAAGTCGCGATCCCCGAAAATACGAAAAAGGAGCTTAACTCTTCAAACTCTTCTCTACAGTTCTTCGATGATGTGACCACCGGCTGTGACCACAACCTTATTCAAAAACTGCATTTCGCAATTTCACGTTTCAACACTTCGGGACTCCTATGATGAAGAGTCTCGGGTCTTGATTCCTCCATCTCCCGATATCCAGAACTGTCCTCCTGCTTTTGGGATTTTGGCATTTCACATTTCACGATTACGGGACTCCTGATGATGAAGAGTCTTGACTCTTCCAACTCCCGGTATCCGAAAC
The DNA here is from genome assembly GCA_009831015.1 of Picea engelmannii. Classification (NCBI taxonomy): domain Eukaryota; kingdom Viridiplantae; phylum Streptophyta; class Pinopsida; order Pinales; family Pinaceae; genus Picea; species Picea engelmannii. The sequence goes on along the minus strand of ML779837.1, from coordinate 606,210 downwards.
TCCAAAATGGAGTTATTTACCGGTCTGCGAAACTCTTCGTTTATGTGCCTATTTTGGGATTTCCATGTTTTTCATTTCACCGTTTCGACATTTCGACACTCCTGTGGTGAAGTGTTTTGACACTTCAACTCCCGGTATCCGAGACTCCGAAATGGAGTTATTTCCTAGTTTGTAAAACTCTTGTTGATGTGCCTCTTTCAGGATTTTGGGATTCTAGATTTCGCAATTCCAGGACTCCTGTGTTGAAGAGTCTCAACTCTTGACTTCTCAATCTCCCAGTATCCGAAACTTCGAAATGGAGTCAGATCAACGTATTCTGACATTTCTCATTTTTCCATTTTGGCATTCTTTTCCTGAGTTGCTTCCTTGACTCCTCCAATGTCAGTATCCGAAACTACGAAATGGAGTTTACGCTTATGATCTTTCCATCCAATTATCCCTGCGCTGCTGATCTTCCTTGCCTACCTGTTTGCCATCAAATAAACAAGCACACTCTTGCACTCTTCATGCACCCCTGCACTATCTCTTCTAATCTTACGTTGTCTCTATTTTTCCATCGCTGCATACTCTGATCTTGCCATCAATGACAAGCACATCTGCCTGAAAACATGCCAACACGCAGTGGACACTGCATGGCTCGAATAAAGGGCTTGTTATACACCTCTTAGTTATGCTTCAATTCTATCATACATGGATTCTTTCTTTTCTTTGTTTCTTTGAAAAATCTTTTCCGAGGCATCTCCTACAGCTGAAATAATGAAGTTGAAGTCATCGACCATGAGTACACTCTACATCTTTGGCTTATTGGATTTGGACTTCTTCTGTGATGAAGGTTTTGTGGGGGAAACCTTCCTTTTCTTAGATGGATCAATGTCATCAAGGAGGTTTTGTGGCAGTGTTACTTCACCTTGCTTATCTTCTTCTTGTTCTTTTCCCTCTTTGTTCACTTCGTCATCACCTCCTCCGCTAGGTGACTCGGATGTAGCCTCTTTTGATGTGTTGTGTACTTCATGTACATCTTGCTTCTTTTTCTTCCTGTTGTTTCTTGGGGCATCATACTTTTCACGAGTAACCATCAGATTTCCAATGAGGTCCGGGTCAGACAACTCTACAGGGTCAGTAGGGATAAGGAGTTCTTCAGGCCAGTCTTTAATGATTTCTTCCAGGTCCTCTATAGTGAGCTTGTAGTAGTACTGATGTTCTTCTTTTCTTTTATCGGCACATGCAATGATATAAATAAAATGCCTATCTGTGCGGAACTTCATAAGAGGCCTGAACCTGTCCAGGGTGTTCAACGTCATATGAGGGAAGGAATCAATAGCCCTCCTAAGCTGCAGGTAATAGGTATGAAATACTGTGTTTGACTGCCACTGATTTCCCATATTGCTCGAATACCAGAGTGTGGTGAACTTCGCAGCAAGAGGCTCAAATGGATTGATATAAGGGAAGGTCGCACCTTCTGGCAACTCCCAAGTAGTAAACGCGATGAGGATCAAGAGCCAGCTGAAGTGAAACTCATAGCCCTAATCTTGAGCTTCACGGAAATCCAGTTCGAGCTAGTTAACTAGGTACTTTTCCCAGTTCATTTGTAGACCTTATATGCATTTCCCAATGAGGTCAACGAAAAACCATGTGACCTGTGTGGGTCTGTTCTTTCTTACTAGATTTCCTACAATTAATTGGCATGCTAGGCGCACTGCGCCATTCTGGATGGAGGATACCTTGTAGCCTCACATCCCTTTCTCAACATCACCATATGTTTCTTTAATCATCTGTGCCAAGGCAATGTCTGCAACTTTTCTTGGGTAGAAGTCTTGTGGGTCTGGTCCCTGCATGCTTAGTCCGATGATCCTATGGATCAACACTAGATCGACAGTGATTCGTCTGTCCAACCATAGATAGCCACCATGGAAGCATGACATCAGGAGCTTAATGCAGGCATTAACCTCCTGATACCTTCCAAAATGTTGAATCTACATTACATTCAAAAGGGTGGACTACGCGAGGTTCATCATCCACGGCTGGGGGATGATTTTTGTCTTCTTTCCCTTTGTCTTGGTCAGATATTTGTGAGGTGCGAGCATGCCATAGCTCTTACGGTATCCCAAGTTATAGTCACTAATTTTCAATGTTGGAATCCTCTCTAGCTGTGGTTTGACTGCGTGTATCCCCTTCAGGAGATACACCATGATGACGGTGTAGTTGAAGTCCCTTAGGACACTGTCATGACTCACTACACTGGCCAGGGGTGGGATGTAATCGGGTAGGATGGATGGTAATAACTTCGCATTTTCCAAGTCATGCAAGATACCAGATATATGAAATATGCAGAACAGAAATAAAATGCTAGAAATGGCAGATTAACAGTAAAATATCCAGCATAATCTTCACAATAACACAGAAATGATATAAGAACAGTAATAGAAATAACACTTTGATTCAGAAAGCAATGTTCACAGGCCTCTTCGAGGGGGCAACCTCCAATCGAGTAGCGCTCTATTACAATAATATCCCAGCTAGGGTTTTCATACCCTCGACCCTTATTTATACTAAATATGTCTATTAAGAGAAGCATCTAGAGGAAGATCCTTCTAGAAGCGGAAGCTTCTATTAGGTCTTCTTACATCCACCTTATTCTATTTTATTGAAAGGCCTTATTAATATTGACCTTTATTACATCTGAATACATTGATATACCTATGTGCGGTTTAGGACCTTAACATGTCCACCCCCTTAAAACAGCCTTGTCCTCAAGGCTTGAGATGTGGAAACTGCTGCAGAATGGTAGCTGGTTCCCAAGTGGCATTTGCCGAAGTCATATCTTTCCATTGTACTAGCACTTCCTTGATGGTTCTCTGACGCAGGTGACGCTCACGCTAGTCCAAAAATGCTTCTGGATGTAGCCAAATGGATCCTTCTTTAGCTAATTCTGGAAGGTTGGTTTGAATTTGGCACCTGGGTCCAATCACCTTCTTCAAGCATGAAACATGAAAAATAGGATGTAGCTTCGACTGACTGGGCATAGCTAACTAATATGCGACTTGTCCCACACACTTGAGAACTATGTAATGGCCATAAAATTTGGGTGCTAGCTTCTGACAATGCTCAGCCTTGAGGGAAGTTTGCTTATATGGTTGCAGTCTCAGAAACACCTGATCCCCTTCTGCAAATTGACATTCAGAGCGACCTTGATCTGCTTGCTGCTTCATTCTATTATGTGCCACGACCAAGTTCGCTTTAAGGGTACGAAGGATATCCTCTCGGACTGTAAGTGTTTGGTCAACCGCCTGGACCTTCAAGGTACCTGGTAAGTATGAGAGAACTAAAGGTGGCTTCTGTCCATATACAGCTTCAAAAGGAGTCATGCAAGTGGCTGTATGGTATGTAGTGTTGTACCACCATTCGGCGAGGGCTAACCATTGAGCTCACTGGTGTTGTTTTTAGAGGCAAAGCACCTCATATATGTTTCCAAACACTTGTTGACAACTTCCGTTTGACCATCCGTCTGGGGATGATAAGCTGAGCTGAGATGCAATTGTGTGCCTTGTAGCTTAAATAGTTCCTGCCAAAAATTGCTTGTGAAAGTTGGGTCTCGATCATAAACAATAGAGTGCGGCATGCCATGAAGCTTGAAGACCTGGTCCATGAAAATTTGAGCCATCGTGGATGTAGTAAATGGGTGGTGAAGAGCACAAAAATGAGCATACTTGGAAAGACGATCGATCACCACCATTATGATTGATTTATTCCCCAATTTGGGTAAGCTTGTAATAAAGTCCATAGAGATATGCTTCCAAATAGTAGGGGGAATCGGAAGTGGTTGGAGGGTGCCTGGAGATTTGACTATTTCTCCCTTGTTGCGTTGACACACCTCACATTCAGTGACAAACTTACAGATTTCCTATTTCATACCATCCTAGAAAAAAGAACGTTTGACTCGGTCATATGTTTTGGCGAACCCTGAGTGCCCCGCTGTGGGTGTAGCATGAAGCTCAGAAAGTACCGTGGATTTGAGCTTGGATTGTTTACTTAAATACAAGCAGCCTTTGTATCGAAGCTCATCCTAGAGCCAGGAGTACCCTAGGGGAGCTGGAGCCTTGTTCTGTAGTTGCTGGATTAGATGCGAACTTTTGGGATCTTGAAGCCATTCCTGGTGCACAGCTTGGAGCCAATCTGGTACAATGAAAGAAAGAGAAAAAAGGGATCCTTCGTCTTCATATTTCCGGGACAGTGCATCTGCCATGACATTGTCTTTTCCCTTCTTGTAAATGATCTCATAATCATATCCAAAGAGCTTAGTCACCCATTTTTGTTGTTCCTGGGAGGAAATGAGTTGTTTCAAAAAGTACTTGAGGCTTTGATGGTTGGTCTTAATTTGGAAGTGTTTCCCCAAGAGATAAGGATGCCACAACTCAATGGCATGCATAATCGCCAACATTTCTTTTTCATAAATGGGTTTTCCCATATTACTTTCAGACAATTGCTTTCTAGTGAAGGCCAAAGGTCGACCCTCTTGCATAAGGATAGCACCGATTCCTTTCCCTGAGGCGTCACATTCCAACACAAAGGTCTTTGTGAAGTCAGGAAGGGCCAGAACCAGAGTGGTGCACATGGCCGTCTTCAAGGTTTGAAAATCTTGAGCAGCTGCAGGAGTCCAAGTGAAAGAGTTCTTTTTTAGGAGAGTTGTGAGAGGTGATGCAATCTTTCCGTAGTTCTTAATGAACTTGCGATAATACCCTGTGAGGCCCAAAAATCCACGCAAGATTTTGAGAGTCTTTGGGTGCGGCCAGTCTTGCATAGCTTCAATCTTTTTCGGGTCCACCCTGATGCCATCCTTTCCCACCAGATGACCCAAGTATTCTACTTTTGAGGCACCAAAAGCACATTTGGACTGTTTCAGGAAAAGTTGATGCTGAGAGAGTAGGTGAAGAACTTGATCCACATGAGTAAGATGGTCTATCTAGGTTTTTCTATAGATGAGGATATCATCAAAGAAAACTAAGACAAAATGACGAAGAAAAGGGCGGAAGACATGGTTCATGAGGCTCTGGAAGGTGGAGGGGGCGTTACAAAAACCAAAGGGCATGAACAAAAACTCACAGTGTCCCTCATGAGTGCGAAAGGCTGTCTTGGGAATGTCGACCTCTTTCATACGTATCTGGTGATAGCTCGAGTGAAGATCAAGTTTGGTAAAGAATTGGGCGCCAATCAATTCATCCAGGAGGTCATCAATGACAGGAATGGGAAATTTGTCTTTGATGGTCAGTTTGTTGAGAGCACGAAAGTCAGGACACATTCTCCAAGAACCTTCTTTCTTCAGTACCATGATGACCAGAGAGGAGTAAGGGCTCGTACTAGGATGGATGACGCCGATAGTAAGGAGTTCCTGGACTATTTTTTCAATTTCATTTTTTTGTGCAAAGGGGTGGCGATATGGATGGATATTGGGGGGAAGGCTTCCTAAGACAAGGGGAATGGAATGATCATGAACACCGCAGGAAGGAGGGAGTCCTTGGGGAGTGGAAAATATGATTTGATGTTTAGAAAGGAAGGCTTGGAGGTCTTGGGGCACTGGGGGTGTCTCTGTGGCTTGTATGGCGTGGAGTTGGGCAATGACACCAGAATGAACTTTTTTGAGCAGTTTTTCCATGCGATGAGAACTGATGACCTCAGGTGAACCAACAGTGATTCCTTGGAATTTATATTGGTGGCCTCCTTGATCAAATTGCATGGTTAAGTTCTGAAAATCCATGGGAATGGGACCCAAAGTCCTTATCCAGTTTTCACCCAACACAATGTCACAACCGCCCATGTCAATAGAAAACATATGGGATTTTAGGTGGTAGTCACCGATTTGGAGATGCACATTTTCACAGCGCCTGCCACATTTCATAGAACCACCATTGGCAATCATGATTTGGAAATTGTTGACAGCGTGGATGTAGCAATGGGTTTCTTGGGCAATGCGGCGATGAATAAAATTGTGGGTGCTACCACTATCAACCAGAATGATGACCTTTCGGTGCTTGATGTAACCGATTAACTTGAGGGTTTGGGGGGCAGAGAAGCTAGTGAGAGCATTGAGGGAAATGATTGGTTCCACTTCAGGAGGGTCGGAGGGAGGATTTATGTCTCTGATTTCTGGTGACTCGGGCACAAGGGGAGTGTCAACATCCTCTTCCGGAATATCCTCAGAGATGGCCATAAAAATCTTTTGTTCCTTACATTTGTGGCCTGGGAAATATTTGTCATCACAATTATAATAGAGGTCTTTGAGTTGGCATTCAACCATTTCAGCCCTGGTCAATTTTTGGATCTTTAATGGGTTGGAGGGAGTAGTGGGGTTTACTGGTTTAGGGCGAGGGATAAATGAAGGCTTACGGTTTTGAGAGGAAACAATTTGTTGTGCTTCTTTAGCTTTTTTAGTAGCCTCCACCCAAGTTGTAGGTCGAGCCATGAGGACATGGGCCTGAATCTCCTCCTTGAGGCCACTGATAAAACACCCTCGAAAGAAAGCATCGGTCATGCCCTCTATTCAAAAAGCCAGGCGCTCAAATGTAGCTATGAAGTCTTCTACTGTGCCTGATTGCTTCAATTTTGTCAAATGGCCCAAATGGTTGGTGTCAGTTTCAAAGCGTTCATAAAGCTCAGTCACAAATTGGGTCCAAGCAATGTACCCTTGATGGGAAGTTTTTCTCCATTGCCACCATTGCCAACATTCTTGATCTGGATGGAGAACACCATACCGGAGTTTGGCCAAGTCATCTGTAATGTTGTAGAGAGAGAAATAATATTCCATTTGGGTGACCCAACCAGTGGGGTCCGAGCCATCAAATTTGGTTACATCCACCCGTGGAAGGCGTATGTCCCGTTGAAAGTGATGGGGCTGAAAGGAATGGGAAGAAGTTTCACCTTCAGTCTTTGTATGTGCATTGGGAAAAGAGTCATCGATAGGGATCTTGAGTTTGGTGCAGAGTGATGCAAAGACAGATTCAATCTTGGTGGTCAGTTCGTGTTTGACTTCCACCATTGCGGACTGCACGGCTGCATTTACGGATGCATTTATGGTGGTATTGATGGATGTATCATGGGATGCAATAGTAGCACTGAGTTGTTGCACTTCTTGTTGGGTCTCGAGGAAACCAGATTGCAAGGTGTTGAAGCGAGACTCCAGTTCTTGGCTATGGGTATGGGCCATGAGGATGGGTGAACTGAAAAGGGAGTGGTCAAGGTCAGAAATTTTTGCAGAAAAATGATATGGATGGATGTGATAAGGGAGAAGAGATGAATCTAATGGAATAGGTCTCAAATAATGGTGAAATTTTTTCCATATATATATATATATATATATATATATTTACAGCGGTAGGGTTATACTTTTGTCTGAAGAATGCTGCAGTGCTGAAATCCCCAAATTCTTAACCAGAAAGAAATGTGTATTTACTTGGCAACCCGAACACAGATGCACGACAATAGATCTCTCCGGTTTAATTTGTTTATGTTTATGTTTATGTTCCCCAAGGGTTAGGTATTCAAGGGTTCTACAGACAAGGGTTTGCCCTGTGATATAGCTCTCTAATATATGTGCAGGGTCCAATAGTAGTACTTGACCCAATATCTCAGGGCACTAACTAAGGAGGATAAACTGTACCCTTAGCCATACTACCCGACTACCCAGGTACTAGAGAGTATCTTCCCGAGTGCTTTTCTCGGTGACACTATAGCAGTCTAGTGGCCGATAGGTTTATCTAAAGAGGGCTTCATGAAATCTAGGCCGATCCATACACAGGTGCTGTCTGATGCACTACCACTCAAAGGGGTACCAATAGGGGTTACAAGGGTGGCCAATAGATGTGCACTTAAGAACCACTTGTATTTCCTGCGTGTATGAATCCCTCAATCGCGGGTTTATGCGCATAACAATAGATCTCTGTGGCTTAAAGACGTTGGAATATGTCTCTACCATGAAAAACAAATACCCACAATTTCTGCCAAGGAAAGTGCTCTGATACCACTTGCAAGATACCAGATATATAAAATATGCAGAATAGAAATAAAATGCTAGAAATGGCAGATTAACAGTAAAATATCCAGCATAATCTTCACAATAACACAGAAATGATATAAGAACAACAATAGAAATAACAATTTGATTCAGAAAGCAATGTTCACAGGCCCCTTCGAGGGGGCAACCTCCAATCGAGTAGTGCTCTGTTACAATAATCTCCCAGCTAGGGTTTTCATACCCTCGACCCTTATTTATACTAAATATGTCTATTAAGAGAAGCATCTAGAGGAAGATCCTTCTAGAAGCGAAAGCTTCTATTAGGTCTTCTTACATCCGCCTTATTCTATTTTATTGAAAGGCCTTATTAATATTGACCTTTATTACATCCGAATACATTGATGTACCTATGTGTGGGTTAGGACCTTAACAAGTCATCTCTATCTTGGTTCTTTTCTCAGTCACAGCTTGGGATGGTCTAGATCCACGAGCAATCGACGGGGAGGCTTACACTCCTCTCGTCGATGAATCTTGTACACCCATAGACATTAATATTTCAGTCATGAGGTCGACGAGTATCTCCTTCACAGATTCTTTGACTACGCTAAGTTTTTCGTACATACACACTCTTGGTTGAATATCTTGGGTTGAAGAGCAACTACTCGATGAAACAGAATGAATGGTGATATCTCGATGATCATTGTGCAAAATCAACTGATCTGTGAGCTCAGATAATCATGGGTGGAAAAATTATTCTCGGTGCTAGGATCAACGGACTAAGTAGACAGCTAGGTAATGAATCTTTCTAACAGGAGAGAAGCCTTCATTAATGCAGTTATGTCTGTTACGATGCGGTCCCAACAGTCTGATGGCGAGCTTTCAAGACATAACTATTGTTCTAGCCATTTTGGCTAACAATTTTAATGCCTGCAATGGTCATATTACTTCACCATGGCGAAGTGCCATGCTGTGTTGTACTGATATCTCGACGAAGTTCAAATTTTGGAACCTTTCCTTCTGTGTAGTTCTTTCTGGTGTTGTTTTTAATTTTTCTATCTTTGCTTTCTTCTTACTGAGCTTTCTAGTCTTCTTCCCGGTGATCTTCATCTTGGTATTCCTCTTTCCATTCTGATTCTTATCTTATCTTGGCATAGTAACTTCACACTGTTGATGGTCTTTACCATGGTTCAAGGGAAATACTTCTTCTCTGTCTGGTGTAGGTTCTCTACTTGCCTGTACAAACAGGTATCTCAAGTCCTCCTGTTTTCTTTCAGTTTCAACATCTCAATGTCTGGCCGTCAATAGTTTCAAATGATCTTCTTATTCTTTCAATAAATGCACGATTCTCTTGGTCATGATGTCTCTTAGGTCTTTCTTTTTCTATTCTAGGTCTTCTTCTTCCTTCCTTCAAGTTTGATCCTTCTCGATCCAGGTTTTTCCTAGTAACATAGTAAATGGAGCACTGTTCTCAATAAATTTAACAACCTCAAAATCTTCCTTTGTCGAAGTTCCATGAGCACTCATAGATATCTGGGTAAGTCTTCCACACAGGGTTATCAACTTTCCTCTAAATAATCCTATTCCACCCAGTGAAGGAATCATAGCAGGCTTCCCTAAAATTTTCAAAGTTCTTTCTGTCATGATATTCACCTGTGTTTCCTCATACAAAACGCAGTCAATGTCAAAGTCTCCTATTCATGTTTTTATCCATTCTTTTTCTTTGAATATTTCTAGTAAGTTGATGTTTCTATAATCAGTCAGGGTTTATTTCATTTTCAATAGTACAGTTTCTGATTCTTTCTAGGGTTCTTCCCTGGTCTTAGTTTCTTGACCTTCCTCAGGGGTTTCTTGTCTCATATTCATTCTTTCAACCTTAGCAATCATTCTAGGGAAATCTAGAACATCATGATCCATAGCTTTACAAAAAAGACAACTGGGTCTTCTATCAAGGCATTCCTTAGCAAGATGTCTCGGTCTTCTGCAACTGTAACAAAGAGTCAATCCTCTCTTTCTTTTAAATGATCCCCAACCCTTCCTGTACTGTGCACTAGGATCATGGTAGCTAACTTGCAATTTTTGTTTTTCTAGGATCCTGCATCCATTTGTTAGTCCAAACATTCTTTCTATGCATATGAATAACATATCTTTCATTATTTCTATCAGATCTACTCATATAAAACCTTTTCTCTTCTAGCTGTGCCCTATTTTTCAGGCTAGGACAAAATTTATCAAACATACCTAGATCCATACTCTTGAAACAAAAAATTCCACTAATCTTACTTTCAACAGAGCACAAAGCTTCTAGATCTAAAACTTTTCACTATTTTTACCTTTAATAGAGCACAACTCTTTGAGATCTTACCTCTTTTATTTGGATCTAACTTCTCTTTTTAGCACAGAGCTTTATAGGTGAAGTAGAGTACTGCACACTAAGGCAACAGATCTATGCATAGAGCTTTCACAGTTCTAGGTCAGATCTTCACAGAGAGCTTCTTCTTCCTCAGTTCCCAACAATCATCGTTTCAAGTCCCGACAATGGAACCATTTGTTGGCATAGGGCTAGACTAAGGGTTCAACGCTACAAAAGTGCACCAACAAAACCCTAGCTATTGACCCTTTTGGAAACACCTGTGAAGTAGATGAAGTCTCACTCAAGGTAGAGGCAGGGGTGGTTGCAAGACTCCAGTGTCTGCAACCTTAGATGGGACACAAATCTGTGATTACAACACCTTAACATAGCACTTAGCAATTATGATTCATCAATATTTAGTCTTAGTTTACAAAACAACTAAACCCTAATAGAAGATCTTCGCAATATTCACATAGATTCAATAGACTCAAGCACTAAGCATACCAACATAGATCAGATCTAGCAGCCATTCACATTAATTGGCACTAAGCTATCATATTAGATTCATCTATCATCTAACATCGCACTAAGCATTGAATCCAATAAACAAAAGAGCAACCAAGAAGCACAAAACAGTAACAACACAGGATATATGTGGTTCACCCCCACCCTGGGGCTACGTTCACTAACTCTTCGTCTTCTTTATTATCTTTAGTCAATATTCTTACATGAAAAAGCCTTAAAATCAACTCCACAGAGGACAGGAGATCTACGCACCACACCAAATCCTCCTTCCCCAAGTAGATCTAGGCACATAGCCTTCCAGAGTCTACGCACAAAGCACTATAGACGACTTGTACTTAGCTCTGCAAGTCTCAACATACAACACACACCAAGCCTCTTACAATCATTTGCACTTGGCACAACTTGCAACTGACTCCTCTTAAATTGCCTAGACTTCTATTTATACATTGCAAAATGGGCCTAAACATGGGTAAAACCATGGGATGACATCCCCATACCCATTACATAAGCCCAAAACCCAAAAATCCCTAAAAAGGTGCCGACATCCCGCAATCTCCGCTTCGACTTGCGCTTCACCTTCGACAACCTGTCAAAGTCGCAAAAGTAGGTCAAACGTGACTAAGGATTCTCAAAACTTGGTCAAGGGCCAACAGTATTTATTTAGAAAATGATGTGCATCTTTGATGAGGAGTAATGATTTTGGAGTTGATCTATAATTGAAGGTGTTGCTTATGATTTTTCCATGCAGGGAAATATTCTTTGTAAAATAGAATTCATGTTTAATAAACCTCAAGGGTCATATTGGAAGGATCAGTAGAACTATTCGAAACTGAAATACATTAAGGGCGTTAACCATGAATTGTGAACTCGATTTTATCACTAAATGTCCTGAAGGAAAGGCATTGTTCGCTATTGTTCAAGTTAACTTTTTACCTAAGGCGGAAAAATATCTCCCAATTCAAACCTTGTTTATGAACCTGCTTGTTTGAAATATACATTTTCCTCTCTCTCTTCCATTTAAATAGACATGGAATTGTCGATCCATTTTCAGTCAAAAATTTTCTTGATAAAATATTGGTTACAGAAAATTGCATAAAAAGGGTCAACCTTTATCCTCTCTTCCTGACTTTTCTCATTGGCATCATACATACATTTAGCCATTATATCATAAATATTTTGGTATTTTCACTACGTGTTTCAGTTGGGAACACTATCTTCTGTCCATTAATGATTACTAAGATGTATGCCAAGAATTTTACATTGGAACCAAGGTGTGCGATTGCACATGTTACCTTTTTCTTCTCAGTCAGACTAGTGTGCCCACTGAATGTCTTGAAGGAAAGGCATTGTTCGCTATTGTTCAAGTTAACTTTTTACCTAAAGAGGAAAAATAACTCCTAATTCAAACCTTGTTTATGAACCTTCTTGTTTGAAATATCCGTTCTCCTCTCTCTCTCTCTCTCTCTCTCTCTCTCTTCCATTTAAATAGACATGGAATTGTCGGTCCATTTTTAGTCAAAAATTTTCTTGATAAAATATAGGTTACAAAAAATTACATAGAAAGGGTCAACATTTATCTTCTCTTCCTGACTTTTCTCATTGGCATCATACATACATTTATCCATTATATCATAAATATTTCAGTATTTTCACTATGTGTTTCAGTTGGGAACAATATCTTCTTTCCATTAATGATTACTAAGATGTATGCCAAGAATTTTACATTGGAACCAAGGTGTGCGATTGCACATGTTAATTTTTTCTTCTTAGTCATACTGGTGTGCCCACTTGGGCTATGATCTTGAGAAAATGCACGATTTTCCCTGAAAACAATAATCTTGGCTAAAATTTGTCTATTCGGCTTGACCATGACCAAAGCGATCTTAGCAGGACTGCTCGAGAGTTCCAAGAATGGTAAATTTAAGTAAGATGAAGCACGATCAGGAATTTTAATCAATAACCTGTAGTTTTTTTTTGTAAATAAAATAGATTATATTACCTTAAAGAAACATCATGTTAATACACTGTTCATAGTTTTCCACCTATTCTTCCACATGCATGGAAAACAGAAATGGTGGCCTGCAAGAAAATATAAACGTGGCTATTGCCAGAAACCAAGACATGGCTATTGCCAGAAACCAATGTTTTAACAAAAAAAAAATGATTGTAACTGATTCCTGTTGAACCAAATGAAAGTACAACTAGAGGTGTGGCAAACCTGGGCATCCTTCATTGTTGTAAGTGAAATGAACAGTTGGCTGCAAGTCGAAAAATGCTTCTGAGCCAATGCACTAGAAAATGAGTCGAACAGGAGGTCCATGTGACTGCTAAGGATGCTCTGATTGTGGAGTTGGTACTCTAGGTTCCGACGCATTTCGAATATTAGTTGAATGTGGTCATCCAAAAAATTATGTGGGTTAAGCGAGGCCTATGCAACGCTCCCAACCATTTCCTCATGAGGTACTGTGGCTGCATTAAAATCTATTGGTGGAGTATCTTTCATGGACAACCCATGGGTGGAGTTCCGTGCTATCAAATCTTTCAGCTAGATAGGGGGAATTTCTTCCTCAATCACACAATTGCCTGACTCCATTGTGGGGTGAGTAGGGGGGCTAGTGATGTTGAAGGGCTCTGGTGAAGCTTCAACGATTTCCAACCCATAAGGAGGAATTTATTCCTTAATTGGGTAGCTCCTTGAATTGAGCATGGTGTCAGAGAGGTGAGGAGGTGACTTCGAGACTCTGAGAGGAGTCTGGGGAATCTCAATCCAATTCTGGTCGATGCAAGAGGGGATAGAAGAGTTGGTAGGAAGAATAGAGGGAAACGAGGGGTCTGGGAAATTTCTTCGAGCTATGAAGCTGTAATAAGTCGACCCTCATTTAGACATTACTCTTTCAGTCATGAGGTCGACGAGTATCTCCTTCACAGATTCTTCGACTGTGCTAAGTTCTTCAGACATACACACTCTTGGTTGAATATCTTGGGTTAAAGAGCAACTACTCGATGCAACAGAATAGGTGGCGATATCTCGATGATCACCGTGCGAAATCAACTGATCTGGGAGCTCAGATAATCACAGGTGGAAAAAGTGTTCTCGGTGCCAGGCTCAATGGACTAAGTAGACAACTAGACAATGAATCTTTCCAATGGGCAAGAAGCCTTCATTAATGTATTTATGTCCATTATGATGCAGTCCCAACAGTCTTATGGTGAGATTTCGGGCCATAACTGTTGTTCTAGCCGTTTGGGCTAACGGTTATAATGCCTCCAATGGTCATATTACTTCACCATGGCGAAGTGCCATGCTGTGTTGTACTGATATCCTGACAAAGTTCAAATTTTGGAACCCTTCCTTCTGCACAGTTCTTTCTAGTGATGTTTGTAATTTTTCTATCTTTGCTTTCTTTTTACTGAGCTTTCTAGCCTTCTTCCTGGTGATCTTCATCTCATTATTCCTCTTTCCATTCTGATTCTTATCTTATCTTGGCATAGTAACTTCATGCTGTTGATGTTATTTACCATGGTTCAAGGGAAATACTTCTTCTTTGTCTGGTGTAGGTGATCTACTCACTTGTACAAACAAGTATCTCAAGTCCTCCTGTGTTCTTTCAATTTAGAAATCCCAATGTCTGGCCCTTAGTAGTTTCGACTGATCTTCTTGTTCTTTCAATAAGTGCACGATTCTCTTGGTCATGATGTCTCTTAGGTCTTTCTTTCTCTGTTCTAGGTCTTCTTCTTCCTTCCTTTGAGTCTAATCCTTCTCGATCTAGGTTTTTCCTAGTAACATAGTAAATGGAGCGTTGTTCTCAGTAAATTTAACAACCTCAAAATATACCTTTGTCGAAGTTCCATGGGCACTCATAGATATCTAGGTAAGTCTTCCACACAGGGCTATCATCTTTCTCTAAACAATCCTAGTCCTCCCAGTGAAGGAATCATAGCAGGCTTCCCTAAAATTTTCGAAGTTCTTTCTGTCATGATATTCACTTGTGTTTCCTCATACAAAACGCAGTCAATGTTGAAGTCTCCTATTCATGTTTCTATGCATTCTTTTTCTTTGAAGATTTTTGGTAAGTTGAGGTTTGTATAATCAGTCAAGGTTTATTTCATTTGCAATAGTATAGTTTCTGATTCTTTCTAGGGTTCTTCCCTGGTCTTAGTTTCTTGACCTTCCTAAGGGTTTTCTTGTCTCATATTCATTCTTTCAACCATAGCAATCATTCTAGGGCAATCCAGAACTTCATGATCCATATAATTACAACAAAGACAACTGGGTCTTCTATTAGGGCATTCCTTAGCAAGATGTCCCGATCTTCTGCAACTGTAACAAAGAGTTAATCCTTTCTTTCTTTTAAATGATCCCCAACCCTTTCTATATTGCGCACTAGGATCATGCTAGATAACCTGAAAAAAAATCTTTCTAGGATCTTGCATCCATTTGTTAGTCCAAACATTATTTCTATGCATAGTAATAACATATCTTTCATTATTTCTATCATATCTACTCATACAAAACCTTTTCTCTTCTAGTTGTGCCCTAGTTTTCAGGCTAGGATTTTTTTTATCAAACATACCTAGATCCATACTCTTGAAACAAAAAATTCCACTAATCTTACTTTCAACAGAGCACAAAGCTTCCAGATCTAAAAATTTTCACTACTCTTTCCTTTATCAGAGCACAAAGCTTTCATATCTTACCTCTTTTCTTCGGATTTGACTTCTCTTTTTAGCACAAAGATTTACAGGTCAAGTAGAGTACTGCGCACTTAGGAAAAAAATCTATGCATGGAGCTTTCACAGTTCTAGGTCAGATCTTCAAACAGAGCTTCTTCTTCCTCAGTTCCCAACAATCACAGTTTCAAGTTCCGACAATGGAACCATTTGTTGGCATAGGGGCAGACCCGGGGTTCAACGCTACAATAATGCACCAACAAAACCCTAGCTACCGAACCTTTCAACAACACCTACGAAGCAGATGAAGTCTCACCTGAGGTAGAGGTAGGGGTGGTTGCAAGACTCCAGTGTCTGCAACCTTAGCTGGGACATAGATCTGTGATTACAACACCTTAACATAGCACTTAGCAATTATGATTTGTCAATATTCAGTGTTAGTTTACAATGCAGCTAAACCCTAATAGAATATCTACGTAGTATTCACATAGATTCAATAGACTCAAGCACTAAGCATACCAACATAGATTAGATCTAGCAGTCATTCACATTATTTGGCACTAAGCTATCATATTAGATTCCTCTATCATCTAACATCGCACTAAGCATTGAATCACATAAACAAAAGAGCAACCAAGAATCACAAAGCCATCACAACACATGATATACGTGGTTCATCCCCACCCTAGGGCTATGTCCACTAAATCTTTGTCTTCTTTATTATCTTCGGTCAATCTTCTTACATGCAAAAAGCCTTAAAATCAACTTCGTAGAGGACAAAAGATCTGCACACCTCGCCAAATCCTCCTTCCCCAAGTAGATCTAGGCACATAGCCTTCCACAGTCTGCACACAAAGCACTATAGATGACTTGCACTTAGCTCTATAAGTCTCAACATACAACACACACCAAGCCTCTTACAATCATTTTCACTTAGCACAACTTGCAACTGACTCCTCTTACATTGCCTAGACTTCTATTTATACATTACAAAATGGGCCTAAACATGGGTAAAACCATGGGCTGACATCCCCATACCCATTACATAAGCCCAAAACCCAAAAATCCCTAAAAAGGCACCGACATCCCGCAATCTCCGCTTCGACTTGCACTCCACCTTCGACAACCTGTCGAAGTCCCAAAAGTAGGTCAAACGTGACCAAGGATCCTCAAAACTTGGTCAAGGGACAACAATACTTATTTAGAAAATGATGTGCATCTTTGATGAGGAGTAACGATTTCGGAGTTGATCTATAATTGAAGGTGTTGCTTACGATATTTCCATGTAGGGAAAAATTCTCTGTAAAATAGAATTCATCTTTAATAAACCTCAAGGGTCATATTAGAAGGATCAGTAGAACTATTTGAAACTGAAAGACATTAAGGGCATTAACCATGAATTGTGAACTCAATTTTATCATTGAATGCCCTGAAGGAAAGGCATTGTTCGCTATTGTTCAAGTTAACTTTTTACCTAAGGCGGAAAAATATCTCCCAATTCAAACCCTGTTTATGAACCTGCTTGTTTGAAATATCCATTTTCCTCTCTCTCTTCCATTTAAATAGACATGGAATTGTCGATCCATTTTCAGTCAAAAATTTTCTTGATAAAATATAGGTTACAGAAAATTGCATAAAAAGGGTCAACCTTTATCCTCTCTTCCTGACTTTTCTCATTGGCATCATACATACATTTAGCCATTATATCATAAATATTTTGGTATTTTCACTACGTGTTTCAGTTGGGAACACTATCTTCTATCCATTAATGATTACTAAGATGTATCCCAAGAATTTTACATTGGAACCAAGGTGTGTGATTGCACATGTTACCTTTTTCTTCTTAGTCAGACTAGTGTGCCCACTTGGGCTATGATCTCGAGAAAATGCACAATTTTCCCTGAAAATAGTAATCTTGGCTAAAATGTGTCTATTCGGCTTGACCATGACCAAAGAGATCTTAGCGGGACTGCTCAAGAGTTCCAAGAACAATAAATTTAAGTTAGATTGAAGTAGGATCAGGAATTTTAATCAATAACCTGCAGTTTTTTTTTTGTAAATAAAAGAGATTATATTAGCTTAAAGAAACATCATGTTAATATATTGTTCATAGTTTTCCACCTGTTCTTCCACATGCATGGAAACCAGAATAGGTGGCCTGGAAGAAAATATAGACATGGCTATTGCCAGAATCCAAGACATGGCTATTGCCAGAAACCAATGTTTTAACAAAAAAAAATTGATTGTAACTAATTCCTGTTGAACTAAATGAAAGTACAACTAGAGGTGTGGCAAAATTGGGCATCCTTCATTGTTGTAAGTGAAATGAACAGTTGGCTGCAAGTCGGAAAACACTTCTGAGCCGATGCACCAGAAAAGGAGTCGAACAGGAGGTCCATGCGATTGCTAAGGATGCTCTAATTGTGGAGTTGGTCCTCTAGGTTCAGACACATCTTAAAATTAGATGAATGTGATCATCCAAAAAATTATGTGGGTTAAGTGAGGCCTGCTCAATGCTCCCAACCATTTCCTCATAAGGTACTGTGGCTGCATTAAAATCTATTGGTGGAGTATCTTTCATGGACAACCCTTGGGTGGCGTTCCGTGTTATCGAATCTTTCAAATAGCTGGGGGGAATTTCTTCCTCAACCACACAATCTCCTGACTCCATTGTGGGGTGAGTAGGGGGGTTGGTGATGTTGAAGGGCTCTGGTGAAGCTTCAACGGTTTCCAACCCATAAGGAGGAATTTATTCCTCAATTGAGCAGCTCCTTGAATCGAGCATGGTGTCAGAGAGGTGAGGAGGTGACTTCGGGACATTGAGAGGAGGCTGGGGAATCTCAAGCCAATTCTGGTCGACGCAGCGGGAGGGGATAAAAGAGATGGTAGGAAGAATAGAGGGAAATGAGGGGTCTATAAAATTGCTTAGAGCTATGAAGCTATAATAAGTCGACCCTCATTTGGGTTTGCCTCTCTCTCTCAGCATGGTGGAGTTACAACAGGGATTGGGGAAGAGAGGAAAATCAGGAATCCGATATAATGAACAGAGGGTTAGGGGCATGGTGCAAGTGAGGAATAGACTGAAAATGGACACCAACATGGGGAGGGAAGCCTCTGGACAAAGAACAAAGTGCCCGCGACAAGGAGGCTTGGAATTACAAAATAAAATGAGATCCAAAGGAAAATGTGGAATGGGAGAATGCCTGTGAGAGATTACCTTCATAGAAACCATTTAAGTGACTAAGAGGAGTGCCATGGAGATGGAGGTGACACCAACCAAATGCATCATACCTTCTCTAGTGCTCCGTAACTGGTTCGCGATGAGATCCATTAAATTTCCCTTACCACACTAGCGCACTAACATCACTGCAACATGAATGCTAGTCATGTTGAGTAGGTTGGATGTGAGGCTGGCAGCTGGGGGTATTAACTCCCCTATCCACATGAGTGCCAGGTTGCCTTTGCTGGCTAGATGTCACCCCATTCGAGGTCCAATAACCTGTAGTTAATACTAATCTCTATTTTAAATCTTGTCGATTGTAACCCAACGAAATTATTTTACATAATAAAAATAAAATTTTATTAGACCTTCACCGGATTGTAGGGTTAGCGATGAGCTAAATTAATAAGAAAAGTTAAAATACAAGATAGAGGTTGTGGGTAAATCCCCACTGCTAGTTTACAACATTGAACGATAAGTTTAAAAGAGTTGTCATTTGAACATATTCATGCAATGGATAGGAAGTTTATCAAGAACTTACACCTGTTAATACAATATTTTCGCTAGTACATAATCCTTACAACAATTCACTCATCTCAGGTGGCTTTGTTTTTAAGTAATATCACCCACCTAGACTAGTGGATCAATTTGTAGTAATGTCTCATTGAACAATGGCTTGGAATTACCTTAACCAAACTATGCTTCTTTCCTTCCTAAAGGTTTCGTGCACAAGAAACTCCTATGGAAAACATTGACTATCTAACTTTATGATTATTTATTAAGGCATATTCTTTGGTCGTTACGAAGTATCGACTATGTCTACATTAGTAATCGTAATCTTTGGTACAAATGTTCTGTGGATAATGATTACTTGGTAATAAATATTATGAAATGCCTTGAATGTATATTTTCTTTGGTTTTAACTAAAGAGATCCAAGATAAGTAAAAACAAATTTCTTAAACTTGTAGGGTTTCATAACTGTTGTTAATGCTATGATTTTATTTTTCTCTTGGGACATTAAGTATTGGATAGTATGGTTATGATCTTTTTAAAAATTAATTCTTGTTGTAGTAATATATATGTATATATTATTCTTGTTGACATTGTTACTCATTTATGACCAATCTCGGGAGGGTCCTTACTTTTTTCCAACAGGAAAATTTCTCAATTATATTATAAATATAAATTGTTCTCTAGTCAAGAGATGTTATAAAGGACAACGAAAGGAGACGAAAATGTCAATGAATATTTCACCAATTGTAGTCTCGTGACCAACAGATGGAGAAAGTTCATAAAGGAAAAGAGAAACCAGTACTAGTCCAAAGACCATGTTCATAAACAAATCCCATACATCCTCAGAGAGTCATAGGAGAAGAAAAAACCAGCACATAGGCTACAAAAAGAGATACAAAACAGGGCAAAATCCCAACAGAGACCTGAAAAAATGCTAAAACCAGAAGCCGCACACCCCCAGAAGACCTCAAAGTGTATACCCAACACTGCACGTCCCCTAAAGACCTCAAAGTATTAAGTTGGGAGGGTCCTTATAGTAACTCGATTGATATATATACATATACATAATTAGGTTCTAATTTGTATTGTACATATGTATTATAATAGTTATATTAGATATTTTTGGATAAACGACCCTTTTTATTTAAACTTAATTCTTAGAACAATTTGAGAGTGGCTTAACCCTTGGAGAATAAAATCCATTGCACAATTTATTAAATGTGTTTGGTGAGTGTGCTCTATGCACAACCTTGTGAATAAAATTTTTGTTAAGCTTAGATAGACCTTGTAGTATGTTAATTCTAAATGGATCCATAAAGAGATGGATTGAGATTGCCCAAAGACAAATTTAACCGCTTACTTTATCATTACGCCTCCAAAATTATTGTTGAATATTATTAGTTCTTGTTAGATGATGGTATTATTGTGTTGATGATATCTTTTGATTATTTCCAAATTGTTTTAAATTAGTTGTGTATATAGATAATTTAATTGATTTTAGAAATAAAAATATATTTATACATACATGTTGCATTCGTTGTATTCTAATACCTTGATGTTCAGTAAAACAAGAGGGTTGTTACAATTTATAATTATTATTGGATTGTAGTTGTTACATTGTTCAGTAAAACAAGAGGGTTGTTACAATTTATAATTATTGGTGGAGTGTAGTTGTTACATTGTAATTATAATTTTATAATTATGTTGTGATTGTATTGATTGCAAAGTATTGCATTTATTTATTTAAAAAAAATATTGTTTAGATGATCAGTTTTCCGAAGGGATGTTTCACAAATCTCAATTTTGTCTTATTAGTACACTTGTCACTAGGAATAAGAAGTTGAACCATTTTATAACCGCTTCTTCAAGAAGAAGACGAAGAGTCATATAGGAGTTACTAAAATTTGTATAAATAGGAATAGAAGCCCATTTGAGAGCAACTTTTGACTCTTCAAACATTGCTTATTTTTGAACTATTTTGGGAACACAGTGTCAATTAAAATTGAAGAGTTGTTTTAGAGTTTTCATGTATTATTTCTTAGACTACTAATAAGGAGAATCCGTCGGGGCCAACTTTTGAAGAAGGAATTATTTTTGTGTGAAGAAAATCTAAGAGGTGAATTATTTTAAGCGAGGATGACTGATGTTCATATAGACTACAATAATGCTAGTTTGTTTATGGATTAATTCTTATGCAATCTGTGATATTCTATAATTTTAAGTATTTATTCAAATAATTTTTTTTCCTTGAGCTTGTTGAGTTGTTAATGTGTGCATTGCTATAATCGAGACTAATCTGGTTATATGTATGAGTACATCCCTTTTTCTGATTCCACTCTTCTATTCAAGCTATTTGTGTATGATTTTATATAGGATTCAGTTCCATGTTCAACTCACCGGTTACTTTAGTTTGATCCTAGCCAGGGTATATTAAAGTAGATTAGTAATATATTAGCTTGCATTTCATACATAGTCTTCATCAACATCTTTGCATTTTATATCCACTTATTATCCACACTCATAGACAAACTAGTCTGCAATCGGTAAAAACTCTAAAAATAGTAACAATGATAGTCGAGCCAGAATCTAGATGGGTCTCCTAATCGAAATGGTGCATATTCTAGTTGGGACTGTGTACCGGGGAGTACCCCTTATTGTTTCTAGGTGTATTTAGAACCATCACCAGAATTGGCACTAGAAGGAGGGGCATATTTTATGGCTTATATAAATTATTTACACAAGCGAAATTAGTCTTCGGGATATAATCCCACTCCTTCCCTGTTTCCTCGAATTGAATTTGAACAAGAAGTTACCTACGAAGACTCAAGGCCTAATTTTAGAAGTTTCTCATAAAACCCAAAAACTCGTTCTGATACTTGGTTTCGTATACCACAAGAAGATCTTTCCGAAACCCGTATGATTACATGTACTTATGCAAAACTGCTTGGCAAGTTACCAACAACCTTTGAACTTCCTAGGAGAAAATAAATCTGCATAGAAAGACCTAAGGTAGATCCTGATTTTCATGTAGACTCTGTAGACGACCTCATTGAAACTGCTCTGCAAGAAGTTCCAGGACCCTTAAGTCGAGCTTCACTTTTCCTTGTTGAAACCAAAGAGGAATTTGAAGGTGAACAAATAGAAACTACTTTAGAACAACTAATGGCTAGTAAAATATAAGCCATAGGTAATTTATAGCTCACTGGAGGGGCCAATGTGTTATGAATTTGCCTGGACAACTACATGAAATGCCAAGATAATTTAATGAAGTACTTCCAAAATTTGATCCAGATAAATATGGGTCCCCAAAGGACCATTTAAATAATTTCTTCCTAGCCACTCACTTACTAAATGTCCAACATGAAGATGCGGTTTGTAGGATTTTTCCTTATACCTTTTCAGGAAAAACATCTACTTGGTATTTCAGCCTACCACCCAGTTCTATAAATGAGTGAGATGATTTTGAAATGTTGTTTATCAGGAAATTTAGGGAAAGGAAAATGACTACGTCTTTGCATAAAGATTTGGGAGCCATTAAGATGGATAAGAAAGATTAGGTAAAAGATTTAAACCAAATATTTCTCAATGTATAAATCAAATTTCCCCATGACGTGGCTCTGACACAATCCTTGGTAATTGAATATTATACAACAACATTAACTCCTTCCATATGAATCTTTGTAAAAGGGGATAATAAAAACATGTTGGCACTTAATTTTGATGAAGCTGAAACATAATAAAAATACCTCTCTTCCTATGAGCACAACCTGTATACCGAGGAAACCAAAACGAGTGGGAAGAGACCCTTGCTATTAACTAAACCACCCGTAAAGGAACCAAAAGATATCGATAATGTGGTTAAATTAGTAAATAAATTGTCTAACAAAGTGGTTGATCTTAAAAGGAATTTCAATGAAGGATAATCAAAACCTTGAACGTTTTGACCATTCTTTAAAAGACAAGATAGTCCACCAAAACTACCCGAACAACCCCACATGGATTTTAACCTAGATAGCTTCAACAACGATATTTTTTTCTCTTATCACCAACATAACCACCCAAAACAAACTTTCCCTCAATGGATAAACTCCATGACACTGTTGATAAATCAATTGTTAGACCAACAAAGATTAAACTATGAAAGCCCTGCACAAGATCCCACTGATACTACTGATGAGATTCCCCCTAATCTGCCATGCCTTTTTGGGATTGGTGTCCAGAATCAGATGGAAAACAACTTGAAGAAGTATGTATCGAGGATACACTAGTTTTCAAGGCTGCTTCATAAATAAATTATAGTTTACGCAACAAAGGTCTGGTTCTTAACACCCCTTTCCCCAATGAAGACCATATTTCTCTTAGGAAAATCACTCCTCCCCATTCTCCTCCAAAACCAAATGACACATCTCAAGGGAAAAAAATCAACAAAACAAACAAATCCACCCCAACCAACATATATAAACCTAGTATGTCTACCTCAGCTGAAAATAACGTTGAGCTTAACTTGGTACCAAACAACAACAAAACCCATGAGCTGAAATTGAAACAAACAATGAATGACTCCAATGCACGTGCCCTTGACTACAATGTGGTAAAAGACATGAAGAAAAATAAATAAAATATTTCCATGTTCGATATCTTCCATGTTAATCCAATCAGGGACTGGTAAGGATAATGAAAAGAGGGATCCATATTTCTCATGTTGTCGTGATAATGCATTAGCTACTATATTATCCTTTCCCTTTCATATATTATTGCATAATCATAACTTAACATTTTGGTCAACCACTTATTTTGTTCTGGAGAGGATAGTCGTTTCTCCAAAAAATATTTTAGACCATGGTGATCTATTTTGATCTGAAAACGACATCCCAAGAGATATGGCTGTCATCTATGCATCGCATCGAGAATGGCCATCATTTTTTTTTCATACATAGATATTCTTAGATTGTGACCACTCAACTCTTGGCTAGTAAAGGCCAAAGTTTGACCATCTTGTGTCAGCACTGTGCTTATACTAGTGCCATAAGAATTCGATTCCACCACAAAGGTTTTATTGAACTCAGGAACTACTAGGACATGAGTAGTGCACATGGCCCTCTTTAACTATGTGAAGGCTTGCTTAGCATCATGTTTCCAATGAAATGCATTCTTATTAAGAAGATCGATCAATGGCTAAGAAAATTTTCCATAATGGTGGACAAATTTCCTGTAATATCCCGTGAGATGAAGAAAACCCTTGAGGTGCTGTAAGGTCTTGGGTCATGGCCACTCTTGCATAGCTTTTATCTTTTTGGGGTCCACTTTTACTCCTTCTCTACTGACAATGTGTCCCAATTATTCCACTTCGTTGGATCCAAATGAACATTTGTTTTTTTGGACAAACAATTGGTTTTTCTTTCAACAAGTGAAGGACTTTGTCCACATGAAGAAGGTGGCTATCCTAAGTGTGACTGTAAATGAGGATGTCATCAAAGAAAACCAAGACAAACTTTCGAAGGTAAGGTTTCAATAATTTATTCATGAGACTTTGGAAGGTGGATGGGGAATTGCAAAGGCCAAAAGGAATGACTAAGAATTCATAATGTCCTTCATGAGTTTTGAAAGCAGTCTTCGGAATATCTTCCTCCTTCATCCAGATATGGTGATAGCCGAAGTGAAGGTCTAATTTGGTGAATACACAAGCATCTTTTAGTTCATCCAAGATATCATCAATGATATGAATGAGAAACTTATATTTGATGGTTAGCTTATTTAGGGCACAAAAATCAGGGCACATGAGCCAAATACCTTCTTTCTTTAAGACCATCACCACAGGTGAAGAATATGGGATGGTACTAAAGAAAACTACCCCCACCTCCAGTAATTCCTGTACCATCTTTTTTATTTTAGTTTTTTTGAGAAAATGGATATCTATAGGGATGTACATTGGGGGGTTAAATTATCAGAAGGAGAGGGATGCTATGATCAGGCTCACCCCTGGAGGGAGGTAAGGTTGTGGGAACCTCAAATACCTTGGGGTACTTGTACAATATGAGTTGTAGGATAGGAGGAATTACCTGAGAGGCATGTTCAGTGACCTGGATGACATTAAATTGAGTAATCACACCATGGTGGCCTTTGTTCAATAGTTTTTCCATCCTGTGAGATCTGATTATTTCAAGAGAGCCTGCTTGGAGACCCAAGAGGGTATAAGGGTGAATGTCTTGGGTGAAGCTCATACATAATTCTTGATAATCCATTGTGATTGGCCCCAGAGTGTAAATCCATTTCAATCCTAATACAATATCACAACCACCCATGGAAATAGAGAACATGTGGGTTTTCAAAGTATAATCATCCATTTGGTGTTTTACATTCTCACAATGTCCCCCACACTTCATAGTACCACCATTAGTGATGAGGATTTGAAAATTAGAAATAGGGAAGACAAAGCGATGGATCTCATAAGCAAGTCTACGATGAATAAAATTATGGGTATTACCACTATCAATCAACACCACCACTAGTCGATGTTTGATATAGCACTTGATATTCAATGTCTGTGGGGCCAAAATACCTGAGAGTGCATGAAGTGATATGACGGGTTCCTCGGGTTCCACATGGGTTACAACTGGAGCTTCAACATGATCACTTGGTGGAACCTTGTATAGGTCAGGAGCCTCATTTGTGGGATGTCTTTAGAAGGAGAGGAATCATATGCATCAATATGGAAGAAATTTTGTTCTCTACATTTATGCCATGGTGAATACTTTTCATCACAATCGTAGCGAATTCCTTGCTTGCGACGTTACACCATTTCTGTTGGAGATACTTTTGGACCTTCAATGTTTGTGTCAGAGCTGGGTGAGACTCAGGGTGAGGAAGGGTGAGAACTGGAGCCTTCATGGGTTGGGCCTGAAGGATGGTATATGCTTCTATTGCTAATTGACATGCTTGAAACTAGGTAGTAGGATGATGCATGTTCACATGATCCCGGATGGCTTCTTTTAAGACACTAATAAAACATTCAAAATAAAATGCATCAGATAAGCCCTCAGTCTTGATAGCCATCTGTTCAAATGTCGTGATGAAATATGTGATTGATCTAGTTTGGCACAACTTGGTGAGTCTACCCAAAAAATGTTATTCCCTATAAAAAAAAAAAAAAATTCTTTAGTGAACATGTTCCAAGTGGGTATTCCTGGATAACATTTCTTATGACACTGCCACCACTGCCATTGTTCTTGATCTAGGTACAAAACCCCTACATGGAGTTTGGTCTCATCATCCCAAATATTAGGGAGGGAGAAGTATTGTTCCATTTTAGATACCCACCCTACTGGGTTGGATTCATCAAATTTATGCATGTCAACTTTGGGCACCTTATTCCAAGAGTTTGGGAGAACCCCAAGGGGGGTGGGAGGAGTGAGTATGCTCATAATGGGAATGTTGAGGGTCCTCTGCATTGGGCTCTACCTACTTAAATTTTGTGAATGGCTGCATGGATTCACAAATGAGTGCTTGGAATTCTTCATGGATGGAGTCTTGACTTCTACTCGTATGGTAGCGGGAATGGATTCCATGTGCATTTCTAATATGGACAACCTAGTCTCCCAGTATTCTTGGGTTTGAGCTTGGGTGGTTGACATGGTAATGACTTAGGTAGTATATGAGGTTTTGAGACATAAATAGAGACCAAAAAAAGTGAGAAGTACCAGGGTGACCAATACAAATATAGGTTTCCAATGGGACAGGTGTCAAATAAGGATGTCTCAGAAAGGGCTGGGATCACAAAGAAAACAAAATGTCTTAAAAGTGAAGGGTACCATTACGATCAGAATGAAGAGAGGAATGCAATGTACTAGGTTACAAATAAAGGTTTTGATGGGCCCCATACATTTTTTTTTTACTCCTGCGAAGTTATACTCCTTGAATACTTCTATAGTGGCAGAATTCCCAAATTCTCAATAATAAAAAATGTCGGCAGGGAGTGTTTCTACATCGATTTTTTTTTGACAAGGCCAATTTTTAGTGCATGGATCATTTGTTGTCGTCCTAAGGGTTAGGGTTTGTAGGGTGTCAACATTTAAAGGTTTTCCCTATGACATAACTCTCTTATATATGTGTGAGGTATAACTGTAGTACTCAACTCAATATCTCAGGGCACCAGGTAAGGAGGATAGACCGTACCCTTAGCTGTACTACTCGACTACCCAGGTACTAGAAAGTCTCTTCTCGTGTCCTATTCTTAGTGACACTATAACAGTCAAGCGGTCGATTAGTTTATCTATGAAGAGCTTCAGGATGCCTAGGATGATTCATATACAAGTATTGTCTGATGCGCTACCACTCGAAGGGGTGCCAATAGGGGTTACAAGGGTGGCCAACAGATGTGTGCTTAATAACCACTTGTATTTTTTGCATGTATTACTCCCCAACCATGGGTTTATGCACGTAACGACAGATCTTTGTAGCTTTAAGACACCTGAATACATCTCTACCTTGAAAAAAACAATTACCCCTCAAGTCTTTCCTAGGAAAGAGCTCTGATACCACTTGCAATATTCTAGATGTAATCTAATATGTAGAAAATAAATATTTATCAAGCAATGAAATAACAACAATGATATATCTATAACAATATTATAATAATAATAGAATAACACCAAAAAGAGAACCTTTATTAATTATAGCAATGTTCACTTGCCTCTTTGAGGGGGAAACCTTCAGTAGAACAAAGCTCTATTATAATAATCTCCAAGACAAAAATATCCAATGCCTCCTAGTCTTATTTATACTAATTCTACCTTTTAAGGAAACTTCTAGAGGAAGATCTTTCTAGAAGCGAAAGCTTCTATTAGGTCTTCTTACATTGAATTATTCTCCTTTATTTATTATGCCTTATTAACTAATGTCTTCCTTTATTACATAGAAACCATATCCTACTAACTAATGACCCATGGAGAAGGGTTAACATTGGATCCTAACATCGATATAGTGTGAGACCATCTTTCAACAACTAAAACACCTCTTAACCAATGCCCCTTTCTTAAAAATTGTAGACCTTGAAAAATATTTCTTAGTTTGTATTGATGTTTGCAAAGAAGGACTTGGTGGAGTCCTTATGCAAGAGGGACATGTGATTTTCTATGAATCAAGGAAATCAAATGAGCATGAGTATTTATATGTTACTCATGACTTGGAGCTTGCAGATATCGTGCACACATTAAAGATGTGGAGACATTACCTGCTTGGAAGGAGATTTGTCTCGATGAAAGATCACCATGGACTAAAGTATCTATCTAATCAACCACAGTTGAATTCTAGATAGGCCAAGTGGATGGCACTAATCAGTGGATTCGATTTCGATATCAAGCATATAAAAGGAAAGGAAAATCAAGTAGTATATGCACTCAACCGAAGTGTGTAGACAATGCACCTAAATGCTAGCAGTAAGCATGTGTGAGTTTGACATAAAACAAATAATCAAAATTCTCTTACAAAGTGATGAGCATTTTAATCTAGTAAAATAAAGCTTGTATCAAGAGACAAAAATGAAAAATCATGAGGAATGCCAACTCACAATAGATGGGTTGTTACTATATAACAATATGGTGTAAATACTTGATTCAACAGAGCTAAAAAATCTCATAATGGGTGAGTTTCATAGGAGACCTTATGTGGGTCATCCTTTTTATCAAAAGATGATAAGAATAATAAGACACCTGTATTATTGGCCTGGAATGAAAAATGATGTTGCAGAATACATTTCCAAGTGCTTGGATTGTCAACAGGTCAAAGTTGAACACAAGAAACCGATAAGGTTGTTGCAACCACTAAAAATTCTAGAATGGAAGTGGGAGATCATATCCATGGACTTCATCATAGGGTTTCCAAGAACAACTAGGAAACATGATGCAATCATGGTAGTGGTGGATAAACTAAGAAACACAACTCATTTTATTCCAATCAAGTCCACTTTTAAATCTATAGATGTTGTTGATGTTTTTACAAAGAATTTTTTTAGATTGCATGGTATGCCCAAGACCATTATTTCATATCTAGATGCAAAATTCACTTCGAATGTATGGAAAGGATTATTTGTGGGATTTGGAACACAATAAACATTCAACACAACCTACCATATTGAAACAAATGGATAGACCGATAGGGTAAATAGAGTGTTGGAAGATATGATAAGGATGCATGTCATGCATAAGCCCAAGGAATGGGAAGAATATCTACCTTTGGTCGATTTTTCCTACAATAATGGTTATCAAGAGTCACTGAAGATGAGCCCATTTGAGGCTTTGTATGGTAGGAAGTGTAGAGTTTCAATTATTTGGGACAATCTAGTGGATATGATCACACTTGGACCATAATTGTTGAAGGATATGGAACAAGAAGTGATCAAAATAAAGTAGAACCTAAAAGTGGCCCAAGATAGACAAAAACACTACACCGTTAGCAAAAGAAATCACAAGGAGTTCAAGGTGGGAGATCATGTGTATATTAGAGTGAAACCCAAGATGAGATCCATAAGAATAGAAACATGTGCCAAGCTAGTGCCCAAATATTATGTATCATTTGAAGTCCTAGAAAGAGTGGGACTAGTGGCATACAAACTTGCTCTACCACCTACTGTTAAATCTCACAATGTGTTCCATGTATCTTTATTAAAGAAGCATATTCATGATTATAATCATATTATTGATTGGACTGTGATATGGGTGGAACCATAGGGATAATTCCATCCCGAGCCTCAATGCATCCTGGATAGGAAAGAGACATTGCTCCAGAATTGAGGCATCATGCAGGTCAAGGTGAAATAGAAGCACTTTGGAGCATATGAGGCCACATGGGAACTAGAGGATGCCATGAGGATGGAAAATCCATTTTTGTTTTCTATATAAAATTGTGTATATGGTGTTAAAAACATTGAGGATGATGTTTACTTTAAGGGAGAGGGGAATGTAACACCCTGTTTCCCCCCAATTCTATAATTATGATTAAGACTTCATGAGTTGTAATTGATGAACATTGTAGTTGTGTTTTATGTTTAATGAAAAAACCTACCAATTGT
The DNA here is from genome assembly GCA_009831015.1 of Picea engelmannii. Taxonomy (NCBI): domain Eukaryota; kingdom Viridiplantae; phylum Streptophyta; class Pinopsida; order Pinales; family Pinaceae; genus Picea; species Picea engelmannii. The sequence goes on along the minus strand of ML779837.1, from coordinate 575,860 downwards.
CTGATGTGAAGCCTTGTAATAATGGCCATGATACCACGAGTGGGAATTGGTGAGTGGGAAAATGGAAAGTTTTTATGAATAAAATAAGAAGATTTACCAAAATCCCAACCTACACCTGCGTAACCTTGAATGATCAACCTGTCTAAAGTACCCTATTCGTCGGATCACAAGAAATCCTGTTAATGAAATCAGATTGGGTGGTTGGGGTAGTTATGAATTCCTTCAGAAAATGTAATCTTAGGAGTGATGGGGTTGGCTAAAGTAGTCATATAGGAGTACCCTAGAAGTTCCCCTTTGATTTGGGAGATTGACCCCAGGTTTGATTTTGATAGAAGGAAGTTGAGAAACCTAAGAGGAAGGAAGAATGTTCTAGATCGGGAAAGGAAGAGGAAAAAAAAAAGACACATAAGCAACGTGGTATTGCAAATGAGAAAGTGGGCTTGACAGAGAGAGAACCCAAGATAGACCATGTCATAGAAAAATGGGATTTTTTATGAAAAAAATGGGAAGATTTCTTAGGAAATTGATTTTCAACATTGGAAAAGAGAATACCCATATCCAAAATGGAATAGAGAGGACTATAGGTTGGTGCTTTCTAGAAATAAATCGAAATTGGTAAGGGGAGGGAACTGAGGGACTCTATAGCAGTGAAGGGACTTCCTTGTGTAGAGGAAATCTAGTTGGGAAGGCACTTGGTAATCTCGTGGAGGCCCTGGGATCAATGGGAGGAAGGGATTTCTATTGTTGTTAGTGTAGTGAAGGAGAATATTGTTGTTAGTGTAGTGAAGGAAAATAAAATTCCTGACAAAATCGTTAACCTAAAAGATAACTTGTGAGAGTCCCATTGTATTCTGTTATGAAAATAAGTCTTAACATGTTGATTTAATGTTGAAATATGAACAATGTTTGTAACATGGACTTCTTCCTAGGATTAACTAATTGTCTGTGGTAACTATGTATGAGAGGTCTAATGTAGGCCTGTAACCCTTTGTTTTCCCCAAGCCGTTGAATGAAAAGTTTACACGATGAGAAAATATTCACTTTGGGAGATACTAGGAGTTGCCACATATGTAATGAATATGAGGGCCAAAGGTATGAGGGGTTAGGGTTAAAAATTTGTAGGAAATTCCAAGGATCATGAGAGTTTGTTCACCTTGAAACTCCCCTTAATCTTGTTGAAATACCTTAGTAAATACCAAAAGGACCTTAGGCATATATTCAATGCGGAAATTTGATATTGAATGTTTGTCGAAGATTTGCGCTTCAGAGAAAACATTTCGAAAGGAGAACCTTTTGGAAAAACCCTCGAGTGATGCCTAGGTGAAATTTTCGATGGGAAATTTATGAGTCAATGGGAGTCATCAATTTACCTAGAGGTTATACCAATGAGATTTTGACCGCAGATCCTATCTTAATCAATTCTGCTAAATTTTTTGGAATCGTGGCATTTGAAAAGATCCACAGAGAATGATGAGAAGGAACTTTCAATGAAGGAATCCTGAAGGAGAAACACTGAGTGGACCAGAGTCATATATCTACAGATGACTCGGTCAAAAATATCTGAGCTATTGATTTCAATGTGGGTCTAGATGATGGAGAACCTGGTCATAGTTGTAGGGTTAGCTAACTATTGAGTGGATCTGAGATTTGAGAGATCTTTGACCATCATATGTGTAGATCTGATGACTATTGGATCAAACAGAAGATTACATTTCAGAATAACCATGAGGTTGTGGAAGGAGCTGTTTCTTGATGGTGAGATCTCGAGTGGACATGGGCCCCACCTATGAGGAGTCCACCCAATGAGATCTCAACCATCGATCTTATTGTAGACCCCACCTATCAAATGATTGGAGGGAATTGGATGATACCATTAGCCTTTGTATGGATCAAATGTTCTGAGTGAATCAATACCATCGTTTTCCTTGGTTCTCGACCATTGGATTTGTTGAGAGTGAGGATATGGGAAGGAATGGATCAGAATAGAAGGTTGGGGTTGATTAACCTAACTTCTTGATGAAGGAGAATCCAATTCACTACCAATTGTTGATTTAAAATAAGCCGAGTGAGTTAGATTCGTTCATCTCCTGGATTGCGTAGTTGCTTTCAAACAAAGGATTTCTATGAGAGTTGAACATGTTTGAGGACATGTCACTGCCACACCAATGCACATGCCAACATTTCTATCGATGCATATGACATGGAGGAGTCCATGTGGAAGCCACATAGGACCACCGTAGGACATAGGACGTGATGAATGGTAAATCCCGTAAGACCTTAGGAGGCCATTTTGATAGGTCTGGAACCATTTCACACTGTGTAGAAAGCTAAAGGAATGATCCACATGAGTAGGTTTCTACCCATGGTGTTAAGACTCGAAATTAGAGTCATAGTGTAAAGATGAATTTTGACATGCCCCTAGCCTAAGTAGGGTTTAAGAGGTCGGGTGTGTCAAAAACACCATTCTCAATATTTTGTTTCTGTAGCAATGTCTATGTCATGATTCTTCAACCATACCTGCAATGCCATTTTCTTCATTATCTTGGTACACCTCCAAAATTTATCATTCCAACATATTCCTAAACAACCATGCATGAAAGAATGCATATAATATCCATTTCTAATCATTAAGTATTTCTTCAACATGAGTTCCAATATGTCAATATTAAGTTCATAACTAAATTATATATATTCATATTACAAGATAAAGGTCAATACTTATCTATATGAATATGTATCTGATCCATATGGATGCCACAAATAGAACCCATCTCATTTTTTTCTCTCATTTTTTTCTCAGACACACCCAATGCACTCATGATTCTAGGTAGCTTATTATTCATTCAATCCTCCTCTTTTGTGCAATCACTCACCCTCTATGCTCAAGCATCCCCTTCTCTGTTACACAGTCTCTCGGGCAATCCATCATTTTTTAAGTCTTCCTTACAAAAAAAGAGTACCGAGACTTATAGAGTCTTACACCCAAGGTGTCCCCTGACTTTCTCTAACATAGAATAAAACATATCAACAATGATCATGGCATATCATAGGGCTCCAATGTCACAATGGTAACACCTTCTATGTGGTTTCCATCTTAACAACCATAATATTTCCTTTCTATACAAATCCATTATCTCACCTATATCATACAAATAAAATTACTGTGATATATCATCATATTAATTTCAATCAGAAATATTTTGTTTCAAAATTGTTTCATACAAAAACCAGCTTTTACAAGTATGGGATTTTTTTCATAATGTTTGGCTCTTGCATGTGGTATCATTTATTGGCATAGGGGCAGACCCAGGGTTCAACTCCAAGAGCGCACCAACAAGCCCTAACTACTGGCCCTTTTGGCAACACCTGCGAAGAAGATGCAGTCTCACCCGAAGTAGCTATGAGGGGGTTGCAAGACAAAGATGTCTACAACCAGAGGGAATGCAGAATGGATTCAGAACAACAATACACAATCATATAGCATTCTTTATCTTCCTTAAACATACTACACAAGTTATACTTCATATCTACTCAATATCAAAATAGCATCATATCAAATGATAGAGAAAACAACATCAATCACACACAACATAAGATATACGTGGTTCACCCTCTCCCTAGGGCTACATCCATAGAAATGTGCTTCATAATATATTAAGATGAAACATACAATTCTTGTCTGTGCTCTTAGCTAGCAAATCTTCTCTCTTCTTCTCTCTATCTCTCCCCTCCCTGCACACCCAACTGCAGGGTTGATCTTCGCACCCAGCTGAAGATCTTACAATACCAGAAGGCTCTCACATCTAGCACTTCTCTCTCACACAACAATAATTACTCATGCCAATAACAAAGCTAGAACTCACAATACCAACAACACCAACAACAACCCATCCTAGGTATTTTAGACCTCTATTTATACATTACAATAGCTCACTGACAGCCTTAGGCCAAGACCTAAGTGTCAAAACCCTAGATACCAAAACCCTAGGTGTCTAAAACCCTAGGTCAACTTGACCCGTGTTTTCAGGGCTTCGACAACCTGTCTTTCCTTTCTTCTCGCGCGATGCTCCAAATCATCCAACAGTGGATTTTCTGCTTGCTGAGTTGTCCACGATCTATCTTTCTCGTTGATCTGTCATCCTCGATATCCTCATCCAACAACTTGATTTCTCTTACTTCGCATCACCTTTTCTGTACTTCTGCTCACTTTGACCTAGTATCAGTCACCGTGTCTTCCGCGTAGTTCGCATTTCACCTTTTCTTCCTTGATATTCTCTTACTTCCATAACCAAGGGCCAACAAGCCCTCAACACTCACCTGTGACTCATCCCGAGGCACTTCAAATCTGATCCTTCTGTTGTGCTTCAACTTCAGACTGCACGGGGTAGCCTGTGCTTCCAACTCTAGTCCTCCCTTCCTTCCTTGTGCAGTCTTTCTTTGTTGTGTCTGGTACCTAGTTTCAACTACACCTAGTACCTAGACCCTGTTCCTTTTTCTTTTACTGAGAGATGCGAGGCAGTTGGTTGTCACAATACAATTTCAACCCGCTCCCATTCATTAATCCCTCTTTCCATTCTCCATTCAACGTCTTCAACTGTGCAACTCCTCTTTTGGTAACATAGGCAACCTCATATGGCCCAATCCAATGCATTCAGAACTTTCCTGGATGCTTCATGAACTTACTGTCATATGCCAATACCAAATCACCTTGCTTAAATACCTTCTTTTTGATGTGTCTGTCATGGTAGGCCTTCTTTCTTTCTTTCTGAACCTGCCAGTGAAATCCTACGATAAATTTGTCTTCTTCTAGTTCAACCAACTGTGCAAACCTATCTTGCATAGTGCTAGTGTCATCCATATTTGTAAAGGCTGCAATTCTCAGAATAGGAACCAAATATTCCATGGGTACAACTGCTTCTAAACCATAGACCAATTTGAAGGGGGTTTACATGGTTAGTTTCTTGCAAGTGGTTCTATAGGCCCATAATACTACTGGTACTCTCAAATCCCAATCATCCCTGTTCACACTACATATATTCGTCAGCGTTGTCTCCAAGATTTTATTGAATGATTCAACTGTCCCATTTTCTTGTGGATGATAGGGTGTGCTCTTCTGATGGTGAACTTCAAATTCTTGAGTCAAGGCTTCAATGGTCTTATTGATGAAATGTGTGCCCTGATTGCTCATAAGGGTATTCGGGCATCCAAACCTGGTTATGATGTCATCAAATATGAAGTGCGCATCTGTAGTTGCACTACAATCCTTAACTTCTCTTGCTTTTTCCCATCTAGTCAAATACTCGGTTGTAGTGATTATGTATCTAGCTCCTGTGCACTTCCCTGGTGGGTTTATAGGTCCCACAAAGTCAATGGCCCATTTCTCAAATGCTTGTAGGGCCAACTGTGGTGCTAAAGGAATTTCATCTCTTCTAGACGGTTTCCCAACTCTTTGACATACATCACATTCTCTGTAATAGTCCTTAGCATCTCTGTGTAGAGTAGGCCACCAAAGGCTAACCTAATAATCTTTTGCATTGTTTCTTTCCCCGTGTAGTGTCCTCCTACAATGCCTTCATGTGCTTCTGAGAGGATCAATGGTCTCTCTACTTCCATAACACACCTTCTCAGTATCTTGTCAGGTCCCATCATGTATAAATGTCCATCTATAAGTGAAAAATCTATAGCACGTACTACCAATTGTTTCTTCTGAATAATTGTATAGTCACTAGGTGCCACTCCTGTTGACAGGAGCTAGACTATCTCTGCGAAGTGATCATCAATCTTTCTAATGTCTAGAAACTGTGCATCCGATAGTGTATCCTCCAAGATGGTAGGCTCTTCTCCAAGTTCCATCCTTGACAAGTGGTCAGGGCCTTTGTTCATTCATCCTGGCTTAACCATGATCTCAAAATCATATTCCTGAAATAGTAGAAGACATCTGCATATTCTTCCCTACAACACTGGATTGTTGACTAAGTATTTCAGCGTGGAGTGATCAGTAAACATTTTAAAGTGTCCTCCAAAAAAGTAGTGGTGAAACTTATGCAGCTCATACACCATGGCTAACCCTTCTCTCTCAGTGGTGGTGTAATTAATCTTAGTTGTTGATAGATTTCTTCTAGCAAAGGCTAATGGGTGGTCGATGTCTCTATCTCTCGGTTGTGCTAACACAACTCCTAATGTAGTGGAAGATGCATCGACATGCACATGAAATTCCTTACTCCAATTTGGGAAAACCAGAATAGGCACAGTAACCATTTTCTGTTTTAGTGTGTCGAAACTCTGCTGGAATTCTTCTGTCCAATGAAACTGACAGTCTTTCTTCAAAAGATTCTCCATGGGTGTTGTAATCTGTGCATAGCCCTTAATGAACTTCCTTTATTATCCAGTGTGTCCCAGCATAGTGCACAGTTGTTTGATTGAAGTGGGAGGGGGTAGATTGACTATAATGGCAATATTGGATGGATCTACCAAAAATCCCTTCTTACACACAATATGACCTAGCAGCACTCCGAAGGGTGAAAAGAAGATGCACTTCTTCAGGTTTAAGGAAATCTGACTCTACCTGCACTTATCCAACATTAGTATTAAACATTCAATATGATTCTACAAAATGCTGAAAACAGTCTAATCATCAAAATATGCTTCCAAGAATTTATGTAAAAACTTCTTAAACGCTTTGAGCATCACCCTAGAAAATATGCATGGTGCATTCTTCAAGCCAAATGACATCACTATATACTAGTAGGATCCCCATTCTATTGCAAATGTGGTATTGTGGTGATCTTCCTTGGCAATCCAGATCTGATGGTATCTTGAAAATCCATCTGTAAAATAATATACCTCCTGTCCTCCTACACTGTCTAACACTTCTTCAGTAAATGGTGTAGGGAATGGGTCACACAAACATGCATCATTAAACTTCTTGAGATCTATGTAGATCCTGATCTATCCCGTCTTTTTGTCTTGTACCACCATAGGGATAATCTATTCTGACTCTTCAACATGTTTTATGATTCCTACTTCCAGCATTCTGTCGAGCTCAATTTTCACTTTCTCCTTATATTAAGGGTTCAATCTGTAAGGTCTCTGTTTGACTGGTGTAATGATCCCAAGCCATTATGCAAGAATCATTACTGTTTTGGTGTCTTTTTAAAACTTTTTCTGAGTGAGGTATTTCATCAAATAGTTTGCTGATCTATTTGTTTAGACATGTTTATATGTGTGTATGCAGAAAATAACAGAAAGAGATAACCATGGAACATACCTCAACCATATGAAATAAGATAGACAAGCCAAAACATCTCAAATCTTCTTTATTCATAAAATAGAGAAACCTGCTACAATGAAGATGCCGATCTGGAATGCTCAACAAATGGCCAAGAAGATAGACAATAGATAAGAGCTACTACAAAATGATCTCGCTAATACAAAAGATGCCTCCAAAGGATGAATAAGAAATGAAGATCAATACAAGCAGATATGAATGCCAAACTCTCCAGCTAAAGAATGCCATGCTCCAATAGAAGGCTGAAACCCTCAATAAATTGGCCCTGCTGCCAAAAGTGTCCAATCGCCCTAAGAAAATATGCCAACTGATAGATCGGGTGATGGTAAGAACAACCCAGGTGCCCGAATCTCTGAGATCCCTCTCAACCTCTGTAGATCTGAAATCCCCCACTGAATGGTGCACCCCACTGGATGACTGAAGCCCTAGATAATTTGGCCCTACTGAAGGAGGCCCCCAAATGCTCTGAAACTCTCCAGAAATATAGATCGGGACACTGCAAGTCACTAGTTGAAGTCTCAGGGTCGGATCTGAAGTGTAACCCCTCCAAACGGACTAGATCTGGATCTCAAAAATGCCCTCCTTCTCTTCAATTCGCCCCACTGCTCAAGAAATAATCTGAGCCATAAAACTATCTTAGAAAGAACTAGATCTAATGTCCAAGGCCCTGTAATGAAAACCCAAGTGATAGAATCCTCAACGGCCCTGCCAATATCCTACAACGAATCTCTCTCCAAAGATGGTGTGCCCCCCTTGTTGGAAACCCCCAATGGTGCGCCCTCCTCCTCTTCCTGTGCCTGTGGTTGTTTAGAACCTCCTGCACTGATGTAGATCTGACTAGAATGGTGTGGGAGAGTATTGCATCTCCGAGACCAAGCTTGGGACAAGCTAGGTGGAATCTTTCATCGCCGAATCATCCTCTAGGGTTTGTTAAGTCAAAACCCTCAAAACCCCCAAGAGATGGGCTCACTAGCTAAAGCCAGATATCAAACTGATAAAATTACATGAATGAATGAGAAGAGGCCCTTGCCTTTCCTTTATACTTTTTGGCTCACCTTGTCCCTCCAAAGTGACTTTCATTTTATTAATATTTAATTAATTAATTAACCTTTTTACCTTTGAAAAGCTCCTTATCTCTCCCTGTGGCTTCCCTGGCCACTAAAAGTCACTTCTAGCCATCCCATTCTGTAGTTTTGCTCCTCCCGATTCCAATGAGCTATTACACTGAGAGGTTCCTCCAAGTAATGTGCCCAAAATGACCTCTTAAGTGAATTCCATTGACTTATAGCTCAAAATAGTCAAAATCATGGAAATCATCAGAATGCAACGAAACCAAAGC
>ML779837.1:557020-567031 GCA_009831015.1 Picea engelmannii | reverse complement strand
CCCTGTACTCGCTCTAGCATCCATCTGGCTACTCTGGTCATCATAAATCTCTGCCCTGTGATGATGTCCCAAAGTGGGGACATTACAGTCCTCCCTGCTAGAAAATTGCTTGTCCTCAAGCAATAACCAAATCATCTCAAATAGAATACTAGGATCCCATGTCCACCTGTGGGTTTCATAGTAGAACCCATCAGAAGATGAATAATCACACATGTTGCCCCTTGGGTCTCATATGAAGTCATGAACTGCTAGCCCTTGGGACACATAATCTTGAAATACACCAACTCTGTGAGTCTCCTGTACCTGACACATGGCCTCATCCCGGAGTGAGTCCATCCTCCTAGTCTCTACCAAGATCCACACGGCCTCCATCAACTGCACATGCTGATGCCAGAATGAGGTACTGCAAGACCTCCGTGAGACACCCGCAAGCGGTGCGCTCCTCTCAACATTGAAGCTCAATGGAAAGTTAGAATAACTTTCCCCTGCAATGGTCCACTCTCCCCTGTCGGTCAATGAACTGCTCAATCCTGCAATTTCTGGGTCCCATGATAACCTCTGTTGAAGATCCTCATGCCACCACTACACTACTCTAACCACGACTGCCTGTCCCCTACATACATACTGGATCCTCCTCGCCTGGATCCTCAAGCTGAAATACTTGTGACCACTGAACCTGCTGCCCAGAAACTGTATCAGCATAGACACCAATGTAGAAGAAGTACCTGTCCAAACATCCCCATGCCATACCATGATGATCACGAGGGAGGAAAGGTCTCACCCCATAGGACAAGTACCTGCAGGCTCCCTCAAAACTAACCCGAGGTGGAGTGTGTGGCTCTTTGGTGACACTTGAGTCATCAAGTAGTGAAACATCCTGCTAACCAAGTGTACTCCCGGATCCCATGGCAAACTTGGAAGTTTATCACTTCCAATCTCTACTAGCTACTCCTGTGCTGGTTTGATCACTGTCGGAAGCCCATTGCGCTCATCTGTCATCACCAGGTCTATGATGCTCACCATCACACACCAAGTCTCAACTGTCTGTCTATCACGGTCCACCTCTGACCTGTTGTATGTCGTAAAAGTACTCCTATCATATAGTCTCGGTCTACTCACTCTCCATGCTCCCGGCCATGGCCTATCCATCCTCATGCTACTGTCTATGATAAAAGTGTCAGGACAGGCTAATAGAAACATTTGCAGCTGACTGTAGGACTGGAAGGCATCACAGGCTTTGGTCAATTCCCAGGATTCGACCAGAAGCTCGTCCATCGATATCCATGAAAGATGCTCTCCTGTGGTCATCACCGATTCCCCACCATCTAGTGCAACTGGAAGTAACCCCTCCGACTGCTGGTCAACCAACCTCCATCTCTCATCTACCATGCAACTGCTGAAATGGTGAAGGTGATCTCCCATAAATATGTGCTGCTACAGAGGAGTGACATCTCCATCCTCCCCTGAGTGTGTCTCCTCCCTGTAAGGCACTATACCCCTCCGAATGCCACCATATATCTTGACATCTCTCTGTGAGCTATCACTCATCACAATATGCTTCGACATACTCCTGTCATCTCCCACAAACTCATGCTACATCACAGATCCTGGGCGTACATCTGGATCAATCTCTATATGGAGATCAACCATTCCCAAGACACAAATGGAAGTGTCCCCCATCGACTGGTTCTCCTCTACTAGATCATCAACATCCTCTGTCAATGTGACTGACTGATACATATGACTGTCCACTAAGACAAATGAAGTGGATCTTTGACGAATCTCCTCAAGAGACCCATCTGATATAGACTCTGATTCTTGAAGGGTGGTCTGTGTGCCTCTCAAGAATCCTCGAGTGCTCTCCAACTCCTGAGTGAGTCGGTCCATCTCAAGCTCCTGCTCCCTCAAGGCCTCATGATATGTATCACTAATCCTCAATATGTAGTCTTGTCCAGTCAACAACTGCTGGTGATCGGTCCTCATCACAGATACCCTCTCTCTGAGAGTATGAAGATCCTCCATGGCAATCTCCTCATCTAAACTACCATGTTCCATTGATGCTCTCCAGCAGTAATCTACCATTATTTCATGCATGTCACCAATACGTCTAGTGGCTGCCCTGATCATAGCCTCACTAACTCTCAACTATGATGCCAAGTGGTGTGACTCCTGATCATGGTCATACTGAGGTGCCATCTCCCCCTGACTCACACTGTATCCTGTATGAGCAGCTGTATCCTCCACTTGCTACTATCATCTGTGCCTGGATCCCATAGAGATGTATCTAGACACATGCTATGGTCATCCTGACTGCTGAAAAGTGCATCCTCATCAATGCAGGCCGATCCTGGAAGTAAGTGCTCCATCACCCTGTCAGCCTCTGCAATCTGCTCAACTAATGGAGTCTCCAATAGCTGTGACTCCATCTCCTCAAGATGATCTATATGTGTAAGGTCCCCTGTCTGTACTCCCTGTACCTCCTCTTGGATCTATGGGTCTACCTATCCATGGTGTGCATCCCTCACACTAGGCTCATCCATCATACCTAACTTGCCACCGATCTCCTCATGTGACATGGCTATCCTGGGTGTCTGAACATGTGATAGATGTGTCACAGCTCCCATAGAAAGCTCATCATCTCTAGGTGCTAACACCTGTGACTCCTCACTAGTGTCACCACTCTGCTGAGGCATAAGGTCATCAATGGTATGTGACATGTCTGTTGAGACACTAGGGCTATCGTCCTGTCCATCCAGCTGCCTATCCACTACACAAGGGTCATCCTCCTCCTCAAGCGTACAAGCATCACTAGCCTTTGTGCAAGAGTCATCATCACTATCCTTTGAGGTAGAGTCACTATCACTAGCCTCTGTGCAAGAGTAACTGTCATCATCCGACTGCTCTGAATCCACATCTATCACTCCATCCTCACACACCTCACCCTCACTGTCATGACATGCCTCAATAATGTGCTCCTGATATTTACCACTACACCTATGATCTAGTTCCCACAACCCCTTACAACTGTGGCAAGGTTGCATGCTCCTACTGGGCGTGGGGTTTCTCTGTTCTTCCCACCGTATAGCTGCTTCTTTTTTCTTTTCACCTGCTATGATCGTCCCCTGTAAAATATCCCATTTGCTCCAATGGGGATTTCTATAGGTTGCATATTGTAGGAAGGTTATTGTAGCCTTAGTTTCCTTGCTAAGGTTGTCATACATGATCTCCAACCATGGTATCTCAAGGGCTATCTTATCCACTTCTTTCCAACTATCCATTTATCCCTATGGAAGACCCCCTAGGTTTGCATGATTTAAGCTCTGATACCACTGTAATGTTTTGGTGTCTTTTTAAAACTTTTTCTGAGTGAGGTATTTCATCAAACAGTTTGCTGATCTATTTGTTTAGACGTGTTTATATGTGTGTATGCAGCAAATAACAGAAAGAGATAACCATGGAACATACCTCAACCATATGCAATAAGATAGACAAGCCAAAACATCTCAAATCTTCTTTATTCATAAAATAGAGAAACCTGCTACAATGAAGATGCCAATCTGGAATGCTCAACAGATGGCCAAGAAGATAGACAATAGATAAGAGCTACTACAAAATGCTCCCACTAATACAAAATATGCCTCCAAAGGCTGAATAAGAAATGAAGATCAATACAAGTAGATCTGAATGCCAAACTCTCCAGCTGAAGAATGCCACGCTCCAATAAAAGGATGAAATCCTCAATAAATCGGCCCTGCTACCAAAAGTGTCCAATTTCCCTAAGAAAATATGCCAACTGATAGATCGGGTGATGGTAAGAACAACCCAGGTGCCCGAATCTCTGAGATCCCTCTCAATCTCTGTAGATCTGAAATTCCCCACTGAATGGTGCACCCCATTGGATGACTGAAGCCCTAGATAATTTGGCCCTACTGAAGGAGGCCTCCAAATGCCCTGAAACTCTCCAAAAATATAGATCGGGACACTATAAGTCACTAGTTGAAGTCTCAGGGTTAGATCTGAAGTGTAACCCCTCCAAACAGACTAGATCTGGATCTAAAAAATGCCCTCCTTCTCTTCAATTCGCCCCACTGCTCAAGAAATAATCTGAGCCATAAAACTATCTCAGAAAGAACTAGATCTGATGTCTAAGGCCCTGTAATGAAAACCCAAGCGATAGAATCCTCAACGGCCCTGCCAATCTCCTACAACGAATCTCTCTCCAAAGATGGTGCGCCCCCCTTGTTGGGAACCCCCAATGGTGCGCCCTCCTCCTCTTCCTGTGCTTGTGGCTGTGTAGAACCTCCTGCATTGATGTAGATCTGACTAGAATGGTGTGGGAGAGTATTGCATCTCCAAGACCAAGCTTGGGACAAGCTAGGTGGAATCTTTCACCACCGAATCGTCCTCTAGGGTTTGTTAAGTCAGAACCCTCAAAACCCCCAAGAGATGGGCTCACTAGCTAAAGCCAGATATCAAACTGATAAACATACATGAATGAATGAGAAGAGGCCCTTGCCTTTCCTTTATACTTTTTGGCTCACCTTGTCCCTCCAAAGTGACTTTCATTTTATTAATATTTAATTAATTAATTAAATCACTTTAATTAATTAATTAACCTTTTTACCTTTGAAAAGCTCCTTATCTCTCCTTGTGGCTTCCCTGGCCACTAAAAGTCACTTCTAGCCATCCCATCCTGTAGTGTTTCTCCTCCCAATTCCAATGAGCTATTACACTGAGAGGTTCCTCCAAGTAATGTGCCCAAATTGACCTCTTCAGTGAATTCCATTGACTTATAGCTCAAAATAGTAAAAATCATGGAAATCGTCGGAATGCAACGAAACCAAAGCCAACCTATGTGGAATGGCTCATAATGATGGAATGTGATCATCAATGCAAGCTGGACCCCACAATGCCTCTCAAATACCCCTGTACTCTCTCTAGCATCCATTTGGCTACTCTGGTCATCATAAATCTCTACCCTGTGATGATGTCCCAAAGTGGAGACATTACAACTGGTCTGGCATTTGGTTTCAAAGGGATCCTTGTCTCTCCCTTAGGCCCTTTAATGCCCTTCATATCAATGAACTTGGTTGGAAATAAGTCCTGATATTCATGCAATAACTCTGTGATCTTGACAATAGTGGCAACATCCCAATAATCTCCAACATTTGCAAGTTTTGGTGTCTACTCCATTCCAATGTTGACTTTCTTGATCTTGATCGACTGTCCAATGAAATTTAGTTCAACTCCTAGTCCTTCTATGTCTCTTTGGCCTTCTGTTTCGATAATGTTCACATTCCTTAGATCGTCGTCTTCGACTGCATTGATATTGTAACAACCTTGCAACTTCTGAAGGGGTGCAGTCCATTCATCCTCTTCTTGCTCCAAAGGGGGGCTAGGTGCCTCCTCGAACACTTTTTGTCTTATGACTTGTAATGCTTGATCTACTGTAGGGATTTCAAACAAAAATGTAGTTACAAAGTTTTGGGTCATACCTTCCCAATCTGCAGTGATGAGGCACAATTCGGCTTGTAGGTACCAGTTGATAGGGGTTGTGTCCAGCGTGTTTATGAATTTATGCACCCATTTCTCTTGAGGAATGTTGCTTAAGGATTCCTTGCAACTTCACACATGGTCCTTTGGAAAAATTCGACCTGTGTATCTAACTTCGCAACTTTCTACTTGCTCTAACTAAAAATCACGCTGTCATCAAAGTGCGACATTGTACCCAGTCTGTAATATTTTTTTTGTGTGTCCCCCACCATCTTGCTGGAGTTGATTTTAGGGCCTCATCCATTACCAACAATCTTTGTTGTGTTGGTACAATTTCTTCAAAGTTCACCAAGAATGATTCTAAATGATTCAGATCGTCAAAGGTGGGCAAGTTACTTACAGTTGTGCCGATCCAACGAACTTCTCGGGTTAATCTAGCACATCTCCTTGTAGATAATTCGTACATTTTGTTCTGCCAGTTATCCAATGCTTCTTATGAATCCGATGAACATGCTCACTTCACCAGCTCAAATTTCCATACACCGTAGGATTAATGTAGTCCTGCTATCTGGCTGTTAATTTGTATATATTTTCTAGTGCATATGCACGGTCTTCTTCTCTGATGGGTTCTATGTATCTCTAAACTTCATTGGGATCTAAAGGTGTGACGACCCTAAGGCCATATCCTTCAAACATCATTCTTATTTTCTTTAAATCAATCACAGTGGAATTATTGAAAGCCCAATCAATTCCTAACAGTGCAGGGTAAGGACAACTGTTATCAACTATCTCAATCACCTCAAAATTTGTAAACGTCCTTACTTCATCGATGTCCACAGGTACATGTTCCAATGTTCCAAAAGGGCTTACAGCTTGTTGATTGGCCATCCTAAGATTGATAGGGGAATAGATCAACTTTGGTTTTCCCATCAGTGCCCAGGTTTGCTTCGTCATGACATTGACTTCCGACCCTAAGTCAAGGACCACATAATCTATATCATACTCTCCAATTTGAGCATTCAAGTGTAGTTCCTTATTTTTCTTTCTCTTCTTGGATAGTTGATGTACTGCGTTATTCAATAAAAGCTATACCCTTCCTATCTCAGACTGTCTGACCAAATTTTGCAGTTCTTGTATGGATTTCTCATCTTTAATCATCTCTATAAATGTATATAAGAAACTGACAAGTTTACTCACCTCTTTTCCATCTTCGGGTGAAGCAAACTAATCAAATGCTAGAGGAATTCCACATTCTCTTACTTCTAGTCATGTTTTCAATGAAGAGCCTTGGTCTCTCCCGAATTCTTTTCTTGCCTACTCAAATATTTGTCTTTCTTTCTTTGCATTAAACACTTGTGTCTTCTCCGTAGCTTTCTTTACTCCTGATTCTTCTGTAGTCTTTCCTTGGATCACTCTATCCTCTCCTATAACAACGCCTCCTCTAGTGACAACAACGACTCTAGGATCTTCTCCACAAGGTTCTTCTTTGATTAGTTGTATTTGCGGGTTCTGCTGAGGTCCCCATCTCTTCTGAAGTTTATCCAGCAATGAGGGACATTCCTTGATAACATGCTCGAAGGAGTTTCAATAGCTACAAGTGGTATAAGGGTTCTGACAATCCCTTGCCAAGTGTCACAGTTGTGCATAGTTATAATAGATTATCTGTCCTTGACCTCGACCCATACCTCCTCCTCTTCCTCTTCCTTGGAATCCACCACGAGGGTTGAAGTTTACTCTCTTAGGGGAGTTATACTGCGCAGGGCTTCCTTCTTGTTGTACTTCACCTTGAATTTTGTATATATCTCTTGGCCTTTCATGCATGAGATCATAAGCCCTACAATCCCTGTCATCATGTCCTATTGACTTATAGAACCTGCAATACATATTTGTGGGTCTAGACATATTTTTTTAGATAGTAACATTCACCAGGGTGATGTCGATTTCTACATACCTCGCACCAGGGTAGGGTAACTTGCTTCAAGGGGCTCAGAGCTCCAAAGGCCAAGTATTCATGGAATAGGGGACAATGCTCCTTGTCATGGCCTTCTGATTTGCATCTGATACACCAGATGTCTTCTCTTTTATCTTTTCCCTTGTCTTTCTTCATATCTTCGACCTGCAGTGATAGGTTAGTTAGCTGACTCAATATTTGACTCATACCTGAGTTGGATTCTCCCATTGGGGCTGATTCTAATTTCATTGTGATTTCCAGTGCCTCAGCCTGTGAAGTAATCTTCTGTTGCATTAGAGGGACTCTGATATGTGGAAAGAGGGTAGAAATGAACCATTCCTTGTTCTGCTCATCTGGGATCTGGAAACTCAAGTGTCCCGTCAAGGTTTTAAATGTATGATTGAAATCCCATATGGGTTCATCTATTCTCTGCTTGATTTATTTCAGTTATGTAATGAATTGTGACTCTGACTTGGGTTTCTTGAATTCAACAATCAATGCGTTCTTGATCTCATTCAGTGGTTTAGGCTGGGCAATTCACTTAACAAACTTCATGTACCATCTCAGTGCGCGGTCTCTTAGGGTAGTACTAAACTGAGATCTTTTGAAAGCTTCGTCGGTGATGTTATTAATACTCCATACGACTTCGCATAGAAACCAGTGATGATCAACATCTTCAGATCCAGCTCCTATGAAGGTGGGTAACCTCATCTCATCTGCCATAGATCTTCCTAGGTTCCATGACTGAGTATGTGGCAGACTACTAGTAACAATTCTCTGAGCGCTCAGGTGAATTTGATTACTCTGATTGCTTAATGTTGCTGAAACAACAATAGGATTAATAGTACTTACTTCGATAGTTGGCGCAGTTCCTGAAGTTTCCGGCTCTTCTCGGCGAGGTTCCTCTATCCTAGTGGATTATGAATGCTCTTCGTCTGTCAGATCTTCCTCTTCTCCATTGTAGAAACCCTTGTCCCTATAGTCCTTCTTAAACAGGTTCATGAGAGGAACTTCTCTGAACACTCTCCCACAGCGCGTATGTCTAGCCTCTGTGTCACTGTCACTGTCTGAGTTCTTGAACATGAGCTCTTCAATCTAGAAGACTACTGAATCTTCAAGATGTTCTTCTCATGCAATAGCATCTTGATATTCAACCTTAGAAAGTGCAAAATTTTTCCTCTAGGTCCCTTAAAGAAATATCTCTCGGCTAGGCTATACGATTCTACTCTGTCAACAACAAACTCAGTGATATACCCTCCAATGGTACTATCAAACCAGTGATCTACTACTCTTGACACAACGTTATCAATTCTCTTGACCTTCTTGATCAGCGTTGACGTCCAAACCACAAGTGGTCTAGATCTGATCTCAAATTGGGTATCTGCTAACCTATCTAGCCACCCGTATAACTCCCTATGGATTCCTCCAAATAAAATGTTGTGTATATCAGTAAAGATATATCTTTCCATCCAATCCTCTGTAATAAGATTAGGTTTCTTGTTATGGGCTTCAACAAAGTCCTTTTCTTGATCCTCTATCCACTTCTAAATTTATGTCTTCGATGGAAACCACCTTGAAATTCCCTCAAGAAGATTCCTGTCCCGACAATGGAACCATTTGTTGCCACAGGGGCAGACCCAAGGTTCAACTCCAAGAGCTCACCAACAAGCCCTAACTACTGTCCCTTTCGGCAATACCTACGAAGCAGATGCAGTCTCACCTGAAGTATCAATGAGGGGGTTGCAGGATAGAGATGTCTACAACCAGAGGGAATGCATAATGGATTCACAACAACAATACACAACCATCTAACATTCTTTATCTTCCTTAAACATACTGCGCAAGTTATACTTCAGATCTAATCAATATCACAATAGCATCATATCAAATGATATAGAACACAACATCAATCACACACAACACAAGATATACATGGTTCACCCTCAACCTAGGGCTACGTCCACATAAATGTGCTTTATAATATATTAATGTAACACCCCATATCTTGGACTTTAGGGAGTTAGAACATTGATTGTTTACTCATCTTAGTAATTCAATTCTTAATGTTTGTTTGGGCTTAGTTAGATTGAGATAAATATTTGAGATATGTACATCTTGACCTAATTATGTGTTGTGTGATATTATTTTCATTATTATATACTCATGATGATGATATCTCTTTGGTTTGTTTAAACATGCAAGTTAAATGTGGAATTTAGGTACATGGATACTAGTTCAAGTTATGATATGAGTGCATAATAGATGCCAGGCATGATAAAAATAATCATTCATTTCTTAAATTGGATTTTGTTGGCATCCAATTCAATTTTTTTTTAATTGCCCTAAAAGCTGCCTACACCTACATCTTCTCAATGATCAATTGCTATTGCATTTTTGCAAAGAGATGATATTTTCATTCTATGCGATGTTTGCAATTTCGTTTCAAATTAGTTTTCACGACTGAAAGCGTGAAAACTCCTCCATTGTTATTTAAACTGTCGTGGTCTGCTCATTGATGTTCTGAAAGGCACTTACCTTTGGTTGATTATATGGCTGAGGACATTTTT
>ML779837.1:486747-521319 GCA_009831015.1 Picea engelmannii | reverse complement strand
GATGAATTGGTGTAATTTTGTTCATTAAGATTATTAAATGATGCATTACTTGATCTATTGTCCTACATGTCTTGGTGATCATATAGGAACTATGCACTAGAGGCAATGATTGTTTATCGTTAGTACATACATGAGATATGTGTTCGATAGCTACACACACATACCCTACCCATGTACACTAGTACAATTAATTAATGTATTAATTATTAAAGTAAATTATTAACTATTTAATTGAATGTTTATTGAATCTGTAAATTATATTGCATACAAAATATCTAGAAGCATTAAATACCTTCTTGACTTTGATAGATGGTGGGTATGATGAATTAAATGAGCATGGTGGGGTGTTATGTACATTTTGGGGAAAATTGTCAAATTACATTTATTAGCTAGCATGCGAAGAAAGACTTTTCATTTTATTTATTGTTGTTTAATGAAAGTCATTTATATTTTAGTTTTATTTTAATCTTTTCTGAAAAATCTAGATAAGGGAGGTTGATGGATAATAATGAGGGTGGTTGAGGAGACTTGGGGAAGGGTGTTTGGACACTTGATAAATAGGGAGGAGAAGTGGTGAGGAAAGGGGGATTGGGAGGTTTGAGCATGATGAGAGGTTGTGAAATCTTTGGAAGATGTATTTCTTATGATGGTTTTCTTTGAGAATTTGTGCTTTGCTATTCTTGGAGTCATGGCCACGGAGGGCCAAGAAACCAAAATGTTTCTTGGAGCTAGGAAGACGGCTAGGCTCCTAGTTGGCTGGGAGAATTCCATTGTTTCACTCTGGGCAAGTGGAAAAAGATTGCTTGGAAGCGCCCAGGACTACATTACAACCAATGAGATTTGACAAGCTAAGGAGGAGGTATATTTTGGTGGTATTTGGTTATTGATATTTTGTATATACTTTTGTTTTAAGTTCTAAATCATAGAGTTAACATATTACTTATTTCATCATGTTATATAGATTTATCATTGAGCAAATGTAGAAGAATTGTGTAAATAAAAATCAATGTGTATGTATTTAATGAATGATTAATTTCTTAGCATCATGTAGAGGGGTGCTACATTAGATGAAGCATACAGTTTTTGTCTGCGCTCTTAGCTAGCATATCTTCTCTCTTCTCCTCTCTATCTCTCTCTCCCCTCCCTGTGCATCCAGCTGTAGGGTTGATCTTTGCACCCAACTGAAGATATTACAATACCAGAAGGCTCTCACACCTAACACTTCTCTCTCACACAACAATAATCACTCATGCCAATAACAATGCTAGAACTCACAATACCAAGAACAAAAACGACAACAACAACCCATCTCATGTCCTTTAGACCTCTATTTATACATTACAATAGCTCACCGACAACCTTAGGCCAAGAGCTAAGTGTCAAAACACTAGATACCAAAACCCTAGTTGTCTAAAAATCTAGGTCAACTTGAACCACGTTTTCAGGGCTTCACCAACCTATCTTTCCTTCCTTCTCGCGTGGTGCTCCAAAGCATCCAACGGTGGCTTTTCCCGCTTGGTGAGTTGCCCACGATCCATATTTATTGCTGATATGTCATCCTTGATCTCCTCATCCAACGAATTTATTTCTCTTACTTCGCACCATCTTTTCTGCTCTTCTGCTCACTTCGACCCAATATCAGTGACTGTGTCTTCGCACAGTTCACATTTCACCTTTTCTTCCTTGATCTTCGCTTGCTTCCATAACCAAGGGCCAATAGCATTGAGTATTAATTATGTAAATGTAGTTGTTTCCATACCAAGACCATTCTACCTACAACCTGACCTTTCAATCAACCAAACAAATGTGAGTATTCATGCATATAATCTTTTTATTGAAATATTTACAATAGTTCATGAAGTGATCTCAAAATATACTTCACACTAATAACTCAATCACTTTTAAATTCTAGTCATATAAAATGAAATGAATCTATCATTCACGATATATGCATTTCTATCATATTAAGCATTACATATTGCAATCAGATATTTAACTAGTGTACTAATACTCATGGTTATTTAATTACTCTTATTCACTATTCGACAACTCTTCTGGAGTACTACAAGGTTTCTTTGTCCATAACAGGTAGTTCTATAAATGCCTTTCCACACAATACACATCTCCTCAATGCATCCTCATATTGAGTCAAACTTTAATATTTTGCAGTCCATAGTATATAATAGTTAGATGAACACGTTTTTCACTAATAGACAAAATATAAGGAACAAATTATGATATTGATGCCTCATAGATTGTGGTATCAAACATGATTAAGATAAAAAAAAAGAGTTATTTACTCTATTCCATGGAATAAGGGAATGAACCATTATAAGCATAAATTAGGAGAGCACCTTCCTCCCTTTGTAGAATTAAATTTATAACCATCATGGTTGCAACATAGATCATTTTGGTTGACATTGGCGAGATGTTTTTCCTATAACTATCATGCTTGCAACATAGATTTCTTTAGTTGATGCTAATGAAAATATTTTTCAAAGTTGAATAACCCTACATTGGGACCTAAAAGGTTGTATAATGACACTAGGTGACACTTTTAAACAAATTCCAACAATGGTTGGATAGGGAAATTTCAACAATACAAAAAGAAAATTTACAAACACACTTCCTTGACAACCAAGTTCAAGTATTGAAAGATATGGAACTTTGGGTGATTGAATCCCAGTTTGTTGTCTCTTCATTAAATGGAATGAAATTTCTCATACCAAAGATCCCTCCAGAAAGGTGAGGTATAATAAAAGTAATAAATAGGGATCATGTCACACCATAGTATATTTCAATACTTTGATTGGATGCTAGTATTCATATTGACTCCAATAATGCCTATAATAAAGGCCCACAAAAGTATAATATAGAAACAACCTAAATGGTAATGAAGAATCGTTTCCAACAATAAAATAAGCAATGGTTGATATTGGTTGAGATCCTTGATTTTGATCCATACAAAATCCAATACATGACATTTGTTGAAATTTCAAAATATACAATATATAGAAAATTGAAAAGAAAAGATGCTTCCAATTTTTTAACCCTGTGTTTTTGACTCTTTCCTTTTGCTAACTAACAAATTCTACAACACTCAATAAACTTCTTAACATCCTTGTTGATTCTAGGCCAAAAGTATATTTCCTTCACTAATGTTGTGGTATTATCAACCCCAAAATGTCCACCCAAACCTATACTATGAAACTCTCTGACAAGATTCAACTGCAATGAGCTCCGTGGAATGAAAAAGAATTAATTCTTAAACAAAAATCCTTCTTGGATGTGGAAATATAAATACAATGTTATATCTATGCTCCAAGGCACCTTGCACACTTTCTAGGCCCCTGTAAAATCCCTGTGCTCTTCATACAACTCTTTCATACACTCCAAGATAACAACTTTGAATTTTGATGTAATACAATGCCTTATGATCAATAAGTAAGACAAAATCCTTTGGTAGTAAGTGATGTCACCATTTATTCAAATATTGTATAATAGCATAAAAATCTTGATCATAAACCAAGTATTTCTTTCTAGCATCATTCAATTTTTTGCTGAAGAATGTGATCGGTCATCCTTCCTAGCTCAAAACTACTCCAATCAGTGAACCACTTGCATCATAGTCCACTTGAAATATTTGATTAAAATATGGAAGTGCAAAAACAGGTTGTTCAGTCACCTTTTTTTTCAATTTTTCAAATGACTTCATGGCTACTATTGTCCACTGGAAAATCCTTTTCTTCCTACATTCTATAAGTGGTGCAAAAACCTCGCTAAAATTTCAGATAAGTTTTTTTTAGAAGCTTTCCAAACCATGAAAACTTCTCACATCAAAGGTACACTTAGGTATTGGCCAATCCAATATGGTCTTTACCTTTTTTTTATCTGTTAGTCTCTAATTTTGTCTTGGATTAGTGAGAAACCCTTATCCTAAGTCTTCCTTACCCACACTTCATTTTTTGTTTCTCGTTGATTTCAATTTTTGTTTTTTATGGTTTTCATTACAGTTTTGGGATAGTTTATTTAAGTTTGATTTTGAAAGACACGGTTTAAAAATGAGGTGCCTCCTTGTATGCTTGTTTGAATTTCAAATGTTCAAATTTTGCTAAGTCATTAATAGCGCTACGAGAATAAGCCTATTCCTGTAGCGCCAAATAATCATGCCTTGATACGCGTCTGCCATTCCGATTTCATTATGATGACACAAATCATGGGTTGAGAGTTCACATGTGTCCACAAAAGCTTGGAAATCATTTGCAAAATTCAACCATTTCATAATTCGATTGTTGTGTACTCGCGCAGGACTCAATTCAAATCACCCTTTTTCTTGATGATCATTATATTATACCTGTTCGACTTCTCTAAATTCAATCTTGCAGTGAGGAATGCAGGTATCCACTCAAAGGAATGGTATACACTAACAATTGCAGGTGGCAAATTTGGAACCCGAGGGCGCAGTTGCAGAATTGTGTTTGATGGTGCCAAAGAGGAGTGGATAGGTTGTTAGAATAGAACCAAAGGGTGCCGAACTTCTTGAAGCCTATCCTCAGATGACTCAAAGGTTCAGATATGCTGGGTGGTGTGAATTCCTCACCACTTTTCATGGTTATGATGAGCTGGTCTCCATGGAGTTCGCTCTAAATTTCGATGGTCATGAGGTTGAAATTAGTAAAATGCTGATGCTGGTAAAAGAATAGATAATCACAAAGGCTTGCAGGCTGGTATTTGGAGGAGAAAGATGGTGGAAGAAAGAGCATGTGGTTACTGAATTTGTAAACCAATTCCTGCTTCCAGATAAGAAAAATCTGGATTGGAGAAGGGGAATACCTCATAGCTGGATTCGACCCAAATGGCACATGGCTCCGATCATGATTCATAGGTATATCACTTGTGAAGGTAGATTCTCATTGGTCTATATCTACCACGTCAGGATACTAATGCATTTAAATGGTGATTACCCATTAAATCTCCCTTATTTTCTGCTCAAAAGCTTGACAAAGATGTCAAAAAGAGTGCAGTCACTCTCCAGCAATGCTAAAAGCAGCCTTTTCCATCAAGTCTTGATTAAAACCTTAGTCATGTCTGCTTTGAACGAATTACAGAAGCCCTGGAGCTGGCTCACAGGATATTTAAACCCTATCACTCAGTCCAATAAGTAGAAGAAAGGCAAAGGGAGAAAGACCGTTACACAGAGTCGAGACATCTTCGATGAAACCCCTATGAAAGAGGAAATTTCTGATATCAGGGTGACCAAGAGGAGAAGAAGTAAAAGACCTAGGTGGGAGCCAGAAATTGAAATGTTTTTTGAGGAAAATGTTAAAGGGGAAAATGATTCAGATAACAATTTTGATACTCAAACTACAATCAAGCTTGAAACGCCATCAACCAGTAAAAGGGGTGCTGCAACCAAAGGGAAAAGGGTTAAAGGTGTGTCTGTATCATAGAAACCTAGAAGAAATTCTACTAGGGTCACCAACAAGTATAGAATGAAGTCAAAGGCAATGTTCAATCCGTCAATCAAAGAAGAAAACTTCATAATCATAGAAGATGACTGTGAGAATGTTGAAGCAAGTACCAGGAAAAGGGAAAAAAGAACTCCATTGCCCAAGAAATCTGTTAGCAAAGGAAAAATAATAAATCACCACCTACAGGTCCTGTAATGAGAGATTCAACCAGATTATCAAAAGCTAAAGAGATGGCTAAAGGTATCAGTGAAACTCCTAAAGATAAACAAGATTACTTTGAAGACTCAAATCACATACCAGATGTTCCTGAAGCTATAGATTCAACAAGTTTTGAGGAAGAACATAGCTTAGAATTAGTCTCAAAGTACCAAGTTAAAGCCAAGGAACCCAGAGTTGCCTTAAACCTGATTGAACTTGCACCTTTTGAAGAATGGTCAGGATTTAGAGTTAAAATTAGAACTGATAAAGAAAAGATCAAGGAGTTTCAGAAAACAATAAGACAATTAAAGAAGGAGAAGGCAGAGATAGAACAATGGAATTCTCTCTAGCAAGAAAGGATTCAAAGTTTTAAAAATAAGAAGAAAGAGAAAAGGGCATTGCTCAAAGAACTCAGGGAGATTAATTTTAGACTCTATTGGCACAATGTCATGCTTACCACAAAGCTCAAACAGAGAACTGCTAAAGCCACTGATGTGATTATATCCTAAAGGTAACATGGAAATTTGCTACAATTATGATTTAAACACTTTCCAGGAAATATGGCAAGGCCTACTTGTTTTTGGTCAGTAAAATGCTAAGACCTCGATCTGTTTTAGAAAATCAAACTAAATTCCTATTTTGTAGAGTCAAATGTAGTGCTGGCAATATTTGCAATATCAAGTTGTTGAGCTGTGATCTATTTTGGGATGGTAGAAGCTCTTTTTGAGTGAACTACCTTATTAGATATATACTATTTGAAATCTAGTCATTAAAGCTATACTAGATGATAGGATCCGGAAGTTTTATAGATAGTTTAAATAGACAGAAGAAAGACCATGTTCTGGTTGAAAATTGGAGATCCAAGGGACCTTTTTGTGAAGCACATTGTAAAGGCATTTATGTTCAATTTGACACTTAATAGAAAAGGCATATGGATGGTTAGACCCTCTTTTTCTATTCTATTATTTCTTTATTCATGCTTGAATTCATTATTCAAATTGTAATGCTTTTTGATTCTTGACTGATAATTTATACAGTGGAAATTTTACTGTAAAGATAATTTTTCAAGTTTGATATCAAGCTGATAATCTTGTTTCTTTATAATATTTTGAGGCAAGAATTCTTGTGAAGTTGACAAATTGAAGGCTTCACCTTCCTTTTTCTTAATTGGTTTGACCCATGTTTGTGTTTACCTATTATTCAGTCACTGGGATATACTTTGTTTGAATCTTGTTTTTCATGTTATGTTGTTACCTTGAAACCAGTTTCAAACCACCTTACTAAAAAAAAAACCAATCATAAAACCCTCAAAACACTTTTGCAATAAATCAATGATGCCCTAGCTTTCCCTTAGCAGTCGAGTGCAACTTTAGGGACTAACATTTTTGGCACCATTTCCAAGGACGAAGAAACAAAGAGATCTTCCCTAAGGAAACGACAAGTTTTTATTCAAATCTTGGTGGTGAACAAGATTTTGGACATTTTTGAAGACTGTGATTATTCACCTGGCGACTCCTTTGTGGTAATTCTGGCTCCGAAAAGAGAAGGTAAAGGACCTAAAACTCCTCTAAATTCTTCATCATTTAATAAGAGACTAGTAACAAGGAAAAATCCAGATCTCGAGCCTGTTGCAGCAGTGCCAGATCCTGAAAAATTACTAAGAAAACCTAAAGTTCTTTCTGGTTAGTCTTCACTCTCAAAGGGAAAATTATCTTCAGAAAGTTCTCAAGAAGAATCCTCTGAAATCATCAAAACCCAATCAAATGAAGATTTGAATCCTTAAAGTGAAATTAAACCTGTTATTGAGCCTGATATAGTTTCATTCCCTTCAACTGTTTCAAAATTAAATCCAAAACAGAAGAAGTTACTTACTGAACTCATTAAACACAAGTATCTAGACATATTTCCTGTGATTGAAATTTCGACAGGTCACAACACAGATATTAAGAGAGAACCAGAGACATCATCATCATCTCTTGGATCTATCTCATCCGAAGATTTCAGATCACACTATTTTTATTTTGAGAATCCTCTGTTTCTCACCCCATTAGCTGATCATAGTCAAGAGGAGAAATCCTTGTCTGATAAAGATCAAGATTCAACATCAATACATATAAGTTGTGACACACAAGAGACACCTTGTCCTTCATCATCACCAATTTTACTCACTTCCAGAGCTCCAAAAATAGCAAATATGGCTGCAGACAGAATGGACAAAATAGTTGCAACAAGGTATGCTCCCTTGGTTCTTCCACAAGTCATGTATGCCTTTCCACCAAATGATTATATGAGATACTTGCCCAGATTCAATGGAGATGGATTAGTTTCTGCTGAAGAGAATTTGAGTTCATTTTATAGTTTTGGAGATAATTTCAATGTAGAGCATGCTGATGTGTGGATGAGACTATTTGTACAAAGTCTAAATGGGGAAGCAAGAAAGTGGTTCAGAAGTTTGCCTCCTAATTCAATTGCTAATATCGTAGCCTTAGATGATGCCTTTCTCAAACATTGGGCAGACAAAAAGGACTTTCTATACTACATCACCGAATTTTGTGCTTTGAGGAGGAAACAAGGTGAATCAATACCTGATTTTACCAAAAGGTTCAACCAGATGTATGGAAAAATTCCAGAGGAGATAAAACCTTCAGAGATTTCAGCTAAAATCACTTTTTCCAATGCATTTGATGCCAAATTTTCTTTGTTGCTTAGGGAAAGAAGAACCACTACCCTCAGCCTGATGAAAGATGTTTCTATCCAAGTAGAATCTAACATATTAGCAGCAGACAAATTTAATTCTAGAAATGATAGAGAAAGAAAAAAGAAAAAGGAAGAGTTGCCTTCATCTTCTAATTCAACATCTGATTCCAAAATGGATGAAATGGATAAGATGCTGAAAAACTCTGACATCTAAAATTGCAAGGTTAAAGATAGAACAAAAACAACCCAATAGACCTGTACCAGAGGGTGGTTACAGAAATCCAAATCAGTTTAGAAGACTGAACAATGTTCCTTAGATTTTACCAAGAGAAAGGAAAAACCAGGATGACCAAAAAGTATTACCTCCTTTTCAGAATAATGCAGTAGATGAGGAGGAGGATGAGGATGATACAGAAGAAGACCCTGCAGTTCGTTTGAATGATTCAAAATAATCTCCTCTACATGTGACACAACAGGATTATCAAGATGCTTTGATTGCAAATCCGTTTGAGGAAGGAGATGGAGATGAGATTGTCCAGCAAGAACCTAAAAGGAAAAAATACAATCTCAGATCTGGTTCCAATGCACCTAAAGTAGATACACCTGTGTCCACAAAGAAGGTTAGTACTCCAATTAAGTCAGGGGTTATCAAAGTTGTTCCCAAGATTCATGTTGACCAACCATTGAAGCAACTTGCCAAGGATAACACTGCTGACATAAAGGAACTAGACAAAAATGTTTCTGTTTTCAATTTTGAACATGAAATCAACAAAATCAAGATTTCAGTGCCATTATTAGAACTCATGAAAACATAACCTTTCAGAAAGACCATCCTCAAGGCTCTTCAGGCTCCAGCTCATGTCACCTTTTCAGATACAGTCAATCTAGAGGACGAAAACCCCACTATAACTATTGGACCTCACATTGAAGATAGAATTGATGCCTCTCCACCTTTTTACATTTCATTGAATATCCATGACAAGATATTACACAACTGCTTAATGGATTTTGGTGCCTTGCATAATGTAATGCCCAAGGTGGTGATGGAAGAATTAGAGTTGGATATTACCAGACCGTATCATGATCTATATTATTTTGACTCCAAGAAAGTCAAATGCCTTGGGGTTATGAAAGATGTGGTGGTCACTCTTTCCCAATTTCCTATGAAAAGTGTGGTATTAGATGTTATTGTGGCTGATATACCACCAAAATTTGGAATGCTTCTTTCAAGATCTTGGGCTAAGAAGGTAGGTGGTACTCTGCAGATGGACCTTGGCTATGCAACCATACCTATTTTTGGTGGGGAACAATGGAGATTATACAGAGAAGTCATATTAGCTTATTTGGTAAGTGATCACAATAATCCCACTAATCATCCTATATACGCCGTAGAAGATGATTTGGGTTCTTCTATTTTTCATATGAGTGAGGAAATGGCAGAAGTATCAGTCAGAAAGTCAACAACTACAGTGGGAGACAGTAAAGATAGTTTTGTTTGGAAAATGTATTTTGATGGAGCATGTTCTATAGAAGGTTCTGGAGCTAGTATTGTTTTCCTTTCCCCTTCCAAGGAGGTTATCCCCATGTCATATAAAATTGAATTTGACACCACCAATAACATCAGTGAGTATGAAGCTTTGTTGTTGGGTTTGAAAGCTGCTAGAGATATGGGAATTGATAAGCTGTCTGTTTTTAGAGACTCAGAACTTGTTATTCACCAGATCAAGAATATATACCAAACCAAACAACACAGGTTAAAACAATACAGAAATGAGGTATGGGACTATGTGGATAATTTCTTTTCGGCATTTAATATAACTTTTGTGCACATAAATTTGAATCAACAAGACGACTCTTTGGCACTTGCAGCTAGCATCTTTAAAACTCCTATGTTTCCTAATCTGAAATTCAAAGTTTAAGTTAGAAACAAACCTTCAATACCGGATAATCTAAAGCATTGGCAGGTTTTTAAAGATGATGAGGAAATTCAAATATTTTTGAAAACCATAGAAGAGTTTTCTAACATCTCAATTGATCAAGATGACGAAGATGCAGAAGCAAGAATACATGTTGCAGAAGTCCTTCAAGATACAATTGCTGGCTACAAAATCATTAAACTGAAGACATACCATCTACCCAAGGGTTTGGTTCCACTAGAAAGGTTGTTCAATCATAATGATGTTTCCAGGAAGGCTATTATCCAAACAGAAGAAAAATATGTGGTAGACTGTGACATTAGTTCGGATGCAAATCCCTAGTTGGTAAAAATATCTAGAAATCTGTCACAAAAACAGAAAGGAGCATATGTTGAATTAATGAAACATTATTCAGACATTTTTGCATGGTCTTATGAATATCTAAAGGTGTTTGAAACATATATTATTCAACATAAAATTCCCTTGAAACCTGGGTTGAAACCTGTTAAACAAAAGTTTAGGCAATTTAATCCTTTATTGTTACCTATAATAGAAAGGGAGTTGAAAAGGGTGTTGGAAGCGAAAATCATAGTGCCACTAAGATACTCAGAATGGGTAGCAAACCTTGTACCCATCAGAAAAAAGAACGGAGAGATAAGGCTCTATGTAGACTTCCAGAATCTAAATAGGTGCTCTTTGAAAGACAATTATCCATTACCAAAAATGGATTATATCTTAAAAAGAGTTGTCGGCACAAAGAAAATCTCTATGCTTGATGGATATTCAGGGTACAATCAAATATCAGTAATGGAAGAGGATAAAAAGAAAACAAATTTTACCACTCCCTGGGGCACCTTTATGTACAAAAAGATGCCTTTCAGGTTGATGAATGCCAGAGCCACATTTCAAAGGGCTATGGACATCGATTTCATTGGAGAGAAAGACAGGTTTGTGGTTATTTACCTTGATGGCATCACTATATTTTCAGCATCTGATGAAGAACATTTACAACACTTGAAGAAGACTTTTGAGAAATGCAGGAGGTATGGAATTTCACTTAATCCCAAAAAATCACATTTTTCCATGGAGGAAGGAAAGCTTATAGGACACATCGTTTCTCCTGAAGGAATTAAAATAGATCCAGAAAGAGTAAAGGCTATTTAGCTAATCGACATTCCGAGAAATAAAAAGTCTATTCAGTCATTCATTGGTAAAATTAATTTTCTGAGGTTTATACCTAACTTTGCAGAAATTGTCAAGTACATCACTGACATGTTGAAAAAGGATGCAGATATTAAGTGGAAACCAGAAGCAAGAGAATCCTTTGAAAGGATCAAACAGGCTATTGTTCAGGCACATGTTCTAATTAGCCTAGATTATTCTAAAGAATTCATGATTTTTTCATTTGCATCGGAAAATACCATCTCTGTTGTTCTTCTGCAAAGAAATGAGCAAGGCCACGAGAAACCAATCTCGTTCTTTAGCAAAATTCTCAGGGACTCTGAATTGAAGTATGATTTAATAGAAAAATAGGCCTACGCCTTGGTAAAGGCATTAAAATCATTCAGAGTATATGTTCTTCAATCTAAAATTACAACTTATGTCCCAAGCAGTGCAGTCAAAGAAATATTGGTTCAGCTAGATTGTGAAGGAAAGCGAGGGAAATGGATAACCAAAATCCTAGAATATGATCTCACCATAAAAACTACTCAACTGATAAAGGGTCAAGGCCTCGTCAAATTAATGACAGAATATAATTGTAAAGCAATTGGGTTATATCATCTTTCAGACATGACACATGACTCTTCTGTCCATATTGAAGAAATAGATTTACATATAAACAACAAGTATGCTTCTTCAAAATGGTACAAAGATATCGTATTTTTTCTACTGAATTTTTAATCTCCCCCAGAGTTGGATTAATCAAAATTCATATCATTAAAGTTGAGAGCTGTAAAGTACTGTATTGTTGATCAGACCCTATTTTGGAAGGACCCCAACGATTTTCTGTTGAGGTGTGTGGACAAAAAGGAAGCTAAACAAATCTTTCAAGATCTACATCATGGTGTCTGCGGAGGTCATCATCATTGGAAGGATATTGCCTTCAAAATTCTTAGAGCAGGCTATTACTGGCCATTTCTATTCTCATATATTTTTTCTCAGGTCAGGGCATGTGAACCTTGTTAGAAATTTGCTGGAAAGTAGAAACTTATGTCTCTGCCTCTGAAACCAATCATCGCCCATGGACCATTTCAACAGTGGGGATTAGATTTCATCGGAGATATTAATCCGGCATCCTCAGGACAACATAGATGGATTCTTACAGCTACATATTATTTTATGAAGTGGATTGAAGCAATTCTGACTCGGAATACAACAAACAAGGTAATCATGGAATTTCTAGAGGGATATATTTTTTCCAGGTTTGGCTGTCCTAAAAAATTGGTTACTGATAATGCACAGGCTTTTAAATCAAATTCCATGATTGAATTCTACAATAAGTATAGTATCAAATTGGTTCATTCTACTCCCTAGTACCCCCAAGGGAACAGATTAGATGAATCTTCCAATAAGACTCTGATAAGAATTATAAAAAAATTACTGGCAGAAAACAAAAAAGCATGGGATTCCAAGTTAAGTTTTCCCTCTGGGTTGATCGTATCAGCAACAAGAAGTCTATTGGGACATCTCCCTTCCATATGGTATATGGGACAAAAGAAATCCTTCCAACTCAATTGGGCCTACTAGTCTTAAAGTTTTTGCAAGAAGAACTAGAGGAACCCAATGATGTCCAAATAAGAATTTTTCAGATGATTGAAGTTCAATAGGTCAGAGAATAGGTTAGTCAGAAAGCTACTGCTCATCAGAAAAAAATCAAGGCTACATTCGATAAAGGAACTAAGAAAAATGTTTTCAATGAAGGGGATTTGGTGTTAAGATGGGACGCCAGGAGAGAGGATAAAGAAAAACATGGAAAGTTTGATAATCTATGGTATGGTCTTTTCAAGATAGCCAAGGTAATGAACAATAACACTTTTCTCCTACATAATTTAGACAACACTGAAATTTTTGGGGGCCCAGTGAACGGGAGGTTCTTGAAGCACTATTTTCTCTAAGGGATCATTAGGTTTGAGTTAGTACAGTAGGTTTTCCTTTCAATAAAGACTCCATATACCCAATGGACTTGTTTTTATAGTTATGCAGAGAATAAAAGACTGACAGTTGTAGGGAAATTAGTGAATCAAAGATAAAGGAAAGGCAATGGTCTGCAGTTCTTGGAGTTTATTATCAAAACTCCATCCCCAGAAGGAGCCAATGTTAGTCTCTAATTTTGTCTTGGTTTAGTAAGAAACCCTTATCCTAAGTCTTCCTTACCCACACTTCATTTTTTGTTTCTCGTTGATTTCAATTTTTGTTTTTTATGGTTTGCATTACAGTTTTGGGATAGTTTATTTAAGTTTGATTTTGAAAGACACAGTTTAAAAATGAGGTGCCTCCTTGTATGTCTATTTGAATTTCAAATGTTCAAATTTTGCTAAGTCATTAATAGCGCTACGAGAATAAGCCTATTCTCGTAGCACCAAATAATCATGCCTTGATACGTGCCTGCCATCCCGATTTCGTTATGATGACACAAATCATGGGTTGAGAGTTCGCATGTGTCCACGAAATCTTGGAAATCATTTGCAAAATTCAACCATTTCATAATCCGATTGTTGTGTACTCGCGTAGGACTCGATTCAAATCACCCTTTTTCTTGATGATCGTTATATTATACCTGTTTGATTTCGCTGAATTCAAGCTTGTAGTGAGGAATGCAGGTATCCACTCAAAGGAACAATACACTAACAAATGCAGGTGGCAAATTTGGAACCCGAGGGCGCAGTTGCAGAATTTTGTTTGATGGCGCCAAAGAGGAGTGGACAGGTTGTCAAAATAGAACCAGAGGGTGCCGAACTTCTTGAAGCCTATCCTTAGATGGCTCAAAGGTTCAGAGACGCTAGGTGGTTTGAATTCCTCACCACTTTTCAGGGTTATGATGAGCAGGTCTCCATGGAGTTCGCTCTGAATTTCGATGGTCACAAGGTCAAAATCGGTAAAATGTTGATGCTAGTAACAAAACAGACTATCGCAAAGGCTTGCAGGTTGGTATTTGGAGGAGAAAGATGGTGGAAGAAAGAGAATGTGGTTACTGAATTTGTAAACAAATTCCTGCTTGCAGACAAGCAAAATCCAGATTGGAGAAGGGGAATACCTCGTAGCTAGATTCGACCCGAATGGCACACGGCTCTGATCATGATTCACAGGTATATCACCTATGAAGGTAGATTCTCACTAGTCTATATCTACCACGTCAGGATACTAATGCATTTAAATGGTGATTACCCGTTAAATCTCCCTTATTTTCTTCTCAAAAGCTTGACAAAGATATCGAAAAGAGTGCAGTCACTCTCCACCAATGCTAAAAGAAACCTTTTCCATCAAGTCTTGATTAAAACCTTAGTCATGTCTTCTTTGAATGAATTACATAAGCCCTGGAGCTAGCTCACGGGATATTTAAACCCTATCACTCAGTCCAATAAGCAGAATAAAGGCAAAGGGAGAAAGAGCGTTACACAGAGCTGAGACATCTTCGATGAAACCCCTGTGAAAGAGGAAATTTCTGATATCAGGGTGACCAGGATGAGAAGATGTAAAAGACCTAGGCGGGAGCCAGAAATTGAAACGTTTTTTGAGGAAAATGTTAAAGGGGAAAATGATTCAGATAACGATCTTGATACTCAAACTACAGTCAAGATTGAAACGCCATCAACCAGTAAAAGGGGTGATACAACCAAAGGGAAAAGGGTTAAAGGTGTTTGTATCACAAAAACCTAGAAGAAATTCAACTAGGGTCACCAACAAGTATAGACTGAAGTCAAAGGCAATGTTCAATTCGTCAATCAAAGAAGAAAACTTCATAATCATAGAAGATGACTCTGAGAATGTTGAAGCAAGTACCAGGAAAAGGGAAAAAAGAACTCCATTGCCCAAGAAATCTGTCAGCAAAGGAAAAATAATAATTTCACCACCTACAGGTCCTGTAACGAGAGCTTCAACCAGATTAGAAAAAGCTAAAGAGATGGCTAAAGGTATCAGTGAAACTCCTGAAGATAAATAGGATTACTTTGAAGACTCAGATCGCATACCAAATGTGCTTGAAGTTATAGATTCAACAAGTTCTGAGGAAGAACATAGCTCAAAATTAGTCTCAAAGTACAAAGTTAAAGCTAAGGAACCCAGAGTTGCCTTAAACCTGAATGAACCTGCACCTTTTGAAGAATGCTCAAGATTCAAAGTTAAAATTAGAACTAATAAAGAAAAGATCAAGGAGTTTCAAAAAACAATAAGACAATTAAAGAAGGAGAAGGTGCAGATAGAACAATGGAATGCTCGCTAGCAAGAAAGGATTCAAAGTTTTAAAAAGAAGAAGAAAGAGAAAAGGACATTTCTGAAAGAACTCAGGGAGATTAATTTCAGACTCTATTGGCACAATGTTGTGCTTACCACAAAGCTCAAACAGAGAAATGCTAAAGCCACTGTTGTGATTATATCCTAAAGGTAACATGGAAATTTGCTACAATTATGATTTAAACATTTTCTAGGAAATATGGCAAGGCCTACTCGTTTTTGGTCAGTAAAATGCTAAGACCTCGATCTGTTTTACAAAATCAAACTAAATTCCTATTTTGTAGAGTCAAATGTAATGCTGGAAATATTTGCAATATCACGCTGTTGAGCTATGATCTATTTTGGGATGGTAGAAGCTATTTTGAGTGAACTACCTTAGTAGATAGATACTATTCGAAATCTAGTCATTAAAGCTATACTAGATGATAGGATCTGGAAGTTTTATAGATAGTTTAAATAGACAGAAGAAAGACCATGTTCTGGTCAAAAAATTGGAGATCCAAGGGACCTTTTTGTGAAGCACATTGTAAAGGCATTTATGTTCAATTTGACACTTAATAGAAAAGGCATATGGATGGTTGGACCCTCTTTTTCTATTCTTTTATTTCTTTATTCATGCTTGAATTCATTATTCGAATTGCAATGCTTTTTTATTCTTGACTGATAATTTATACAGTAGAAATTTTATTGTAAAGATAATTTTTCAAGTTTGATATCAAGCTGATAATCTTGTTTCTTTATAATATTTTGAGGCAAGAATTCTTGTGAAGTTGAAAAATTGAAGGCTTCACCTTCCTTTTTCTTAATTGGTTTGACCCATTTTTGTGTTTACCTATTATTCAGTCATTGGGATATACTTTGTTTTAATCTTGTTTTTCATGTTATGTTGTTACCTTGAAACCAGTTTCAAACCACCTTACTAAAAAAAAAAACCAATCATAAAACCCTCAAAACACTTTTGCAATAAATCAATGATGCCCTAGCTTTCCTTTAGTATTCAAGTGCAACTTTAGGGACTAACAGTATCCATCATCGAGCCTTCATTGGAAACCACAAAACCCAAGTATACTAACTCCTCCTTGAGAAATGTACACTTCTTCAAATTTATCAACAATTTCTCTTCCCTCAAGCACTGAAATGCGTTTCTCACATGCTCCACGTGTTCTTTAGTGGTTCTACTGAAGATCATAAATTGGTCTAGGTATACGACAACACAATTTCCCAAAAATGGTTTCACAACTTCATCCATAATTCTCATGAAACTGCTAGGCGAATTGGTTAACCCAAAGGGCATAACTAAGCACTCAAACAACCCATCCTTTTTCTTGAAGGAGGTATTCCATTCATCACCTTCTCTTATCTTAGTTTGATAATACCCACTCTTCAAATATATCTTTGTAAAGTGTTTGGACCCACTTAAAAAGTCCATGAGGTCGTCTATCCTTGGTAAGGGAAATCTATACTCTATGGTGATCTTGTTGATAGCCCATGTATCAATACACATTCAACATTCACCCCCTTTTCTTGGGTACTAATACTATTCGTACAACATATGAACTTAAACTCTCCAATATCAGTCATTGATCAAGCATCTCTTGCACCTATCTATTCACTTCTTCACTCTCTATTGGGGTCATCTGTTAAGGAGCTATATTACGTAGAATTGGCCCTAGTATCAAGTCAATTTAATGTGATATACTTCTCAAGGGAGGTAGACCTATTGGTATATCATTCACAAAAAATTATTTAAATTCATTTAGCAAAGGTTGAATGTTTGGTGGCACATGAGTCATTTTCCTAATCTCTTTGACTTATTTAAGCATTATGTCCAAACAAAAAAGGGCCTTTTTCCATTCTATCAAAAGTTCCTTAGTTGAGTACAACAAGACTTAGTTATTATTATTGCCCACATCCTTGCTGATACTATTTCCTATTGTTGCCATTTCATTTTCTAGCATTGCTTCCAATATGTATCATTGTCCAACCTTTGTGGATTCGTAGGTATTCTCTTTGACATTGTGGAAAATATTCCTATTGAACAACCATTCTCTTCCAAGAAGTACATGGAATACATCCATATCTATTTCATCACACAAGACCTTCTCATTGAAGTTTCTGATATGAAAATTTAACAGGCACAACTCTATCTGGATCACTTGTTGCTCCTTTTGTAACTGTTATCGCACAAGTTGTAGGTTGGGAAAATCCAAACCAAGTCACCAATTGGCAACAACTAGGAGGGAACCTGCCCACTTTCACCTTAGGCAGGTG
This sequence comes from Picea engelmannii, assembly GCA_009831015.1. Classification (NCBI taxonomy): domain Eukaryota; kingdom Viridiplantae; phylum Streptophyta; class Pinopsida; order Pinales; family Pinaceae; genus Picea; species Picea engelmannii. Next base: position 503,315 of record ML779837.1, on the reverse strand, counting down.
TCCCCATCACTTTAGAGGTGAGGTAGTCACCTCAAGGGGGGAATACCGGTGACCCTAGGGGGAAATGAGATGGAAAATGATAAGTATGAATGGATGTCTCTAGAGGTCAATTATAAATGGTAGAAAGAGGTTGGAAAAGAGTCATTGTAAGTTTTATAGGTTTCCAAAAGAGTTGAGTGACCTACCAAGAGTAAAGTACCTTCCCGAGACACAATGAAAGCCAAGGATTCTTGCAATATGCTAGTTGGACAAGCAAGTTAAGCTTGCTTTCCCTAATTGCATAAAAATTAAATGATATATATTAGCTCAATAAATATAGAAAATTATGTAATATAAGAGTTAATCATATGACAAAATAAACAAGAGACAAAGCTATTGAAAACTAGCTCAACTCATCAATGATTAAGCAATAAATTTAGAAAAAAAAGCAAGGATGAAACAAACGATTGTTGCAGTAATATTTATCATCCTTATGGCTGTAGAAAACCAATCTCAACAGCAGAAAAAACAGCTACTCAAAACCACTTCCAACTAGCTAGATACGTGTGCTAGGGTTAGTAGAGAGCTAGAGCAAGATTAGAGCTAAATCCTAGGGTTAGTTTAGAGTTATTAGGGGTTAGAGGGTTAGTTTTATGAAGCCCTAATGGCTGTAGGTTATTTTTTTAACAGAAGAAAGCATTAATGGTTGAAGTAGGATTCCTCAATGAGGTAATGGAGCCAAAGGATCAAGGAACAACTTCCCAAAGAGATATCTTTAAAACTTGAAAATTTCACATTTAACAAGGCAACAATTTATTTCTCCAATGAAACAAGTAATGACTAGTGCCTTTAACTATTAGTTTAATGGAGTCAAGCAAATAATGAGCTATAGGTACTAACTCCTTGGGGGTGTAAATCCTCTTACTCCCCAAGGCAAGTATCCCTAACTAGAGTTTAGGATAAGAGGGTGTATGCACTTATACTTCTCTTAGAAAACCATTGTTAAACCAATAAAATGTAAGCATAAAATGATGGAGACAAAATTGGGGTTGTATGCCCTTATAATTCCCAACTAGCTCTAGAAAATAACCTTGACTTGAATAACAAATGATAGTACAATGTAAAAAGCGTTACCAATTCAAGGAAAAAGCTAAGACAAACCACCAAAATAGAAAAGAAGAGCCTTCCAAGGCTAGTGCATCACTTCCATCAACCAAATAAACAAGAAATATCCATACACAAGAGCACAAGAGATAAACTAGCCAAAGATAGCGAAAATTTCAGTCCAATCCTTCTCCAAATGGGAGAGTTATGATTTTAAAATGAGATCTTATGATCTCTATTTATACAAAATGTCATTAACATAGTTTGTCCACATAATATTAGGGTAAACCACAACATTAGGGGTCAAAAACCCTAATATTTCCCCTTTACACAAATAATATTAAACAATTCATATTTAAAATCAATTTTTGCACAAATTAAAACCCTAAGAGTGACATCACCCCTTTAGGATGGACGTTTTGGCACTTTTAGGCCAAACGTTGAGTTGAAGATGGTAGGGTTGGGCCTCCAAAGACCATGTGTCTCCAATCCAATATTATTCTTCATGATCCAAAGGTTTCTTCCTTCAAAATGTGCCATGTGTATCCACCACCACTTGAATCCCCCTCAAGCATGATGTCAAGCCTCCAAAATATGATGTTTTTCCTCTTCTAGGAAAAATGTTTGGCATGTGAGGGCTAGGTCCTATCTCTCAAGTAATCTTCTAGGCCTCCAAAGGTTCATATCTCTCATCTAGAATGAGGGCCCTTGGAATCCAACCTGTGGGATTCAATCCCTATGGAATCCCAAGCTTATCCACCAACTAGGTCCTGCAAATACAAATAAGCACACCCTCCAAGGATCCCAAGTCAAAATATCATGATGAGTAAATAAAATCAATAAATGAGACACCCAAGCATGTGCATCAAAGATTACCCTGTCAAACAAGTAATTTGTCAAATACATTATGGGAGGGTTGACTCATATTGGGTAGATCTTTCCTAGGTCAAGGAATATTAAGGATCAAGACTCATTAGGAATGGGGTTCATGACACACAAGGGTTTGTACTGTCTCATTCATGGGTGATTTTGTAGAGGGTGTGTGGCATCTTCATTTGCAATGCACTTTTTCCAAGCCCATTTTCTTTCCATTCATTGTTTCTTTCATGTTTTAAAAGATGAGTTGAAGGTCATTGTCCCAGCATGGTGTCTAGATAACGATAGTGTTTCTCAAAAATGCCTTGTGGAAATGAAAAGGATAGCTCGTGATGAGACCCCCTTTTTCTCATCCATGCAACTGAGATCCATTACCTTGTCTTGGTGACCGGATGATGGTAATGTCATACCACTAGATACCCATGATCATGATAGGTCGGCTCGTGATGATACCTCCTATCCTCTAACTAACCCCATAAGCATTCTATCATTATTCTTGTGGGTCCCACTTTTATTACATATAAGCATTTCATTTCTTTCTTGGGGGATCCTTGGGCGAAGCATCTGGAAGGTTCATATATAGGATTTTATATTTTTAACCAACAACAATCCCTCTGGGCCTTCAACCCCTTCTTCCCATAGAATGAGGGACAACCCCTTCTTGGGCCAGTACACCATAAAATCCCAATAGATAAGGAAATGGGGGCTTTTAGTGATGGAAAGTGGTAAGTATGTTTGAAAATGATATGATGGCTCTTCAAGGGAGTTCCTAGTAGAAAACCCATTCCTAAGGAAGACCACTTACTAGGGCACAATGTCAACCACCAAGGTAAAACATGGAAAAATGCATTATGTCCAAGCATATGTCATGAAATATAAATCCATATAAGATATAACATACTCAAATTCCTCAAATATTTAAATACCACTCACAATAATACCCGACTTGTACCTCATGGAGCAAGGCCTATTGCCTTCCAGAAGCTAGCGGGTGTGGTGGATGCCATCCTAAAAATCCTGACCTATGTGGTGGTGAGAAGGGTCTTCATCTGTTTAAGTGGACACTTTTGGTCATGTAGTCTCTTGATACTCCATATCTGCAACCTAAGGGCCTCGAGACATAATATCCATAGTTATCCCACAAAATGGGGATAACATCTTACTTCTACTTGGGGACATGTGCTCACCGCAAAGTGCATGAGAACCACAACATCTATTGGTAGCCCCGTGCCTGCCAAAAATTAGATAAAGAATCAAATCATCTAGGGTGGTGCTATCACCCTTCATCCATATACATAAAAATTTAAAAGTAAAAACCAAACTAGAAAAGAAAATTTTGGCATTTTTTCAAAATTTTCTAAACTAAGCATGAAGTCAATGTGTAAGTAGAGAAAAATGAAAATGAAATTCATATAAACTAATATGAGAAATCAAGATGAAAATGCAGGGGAAATCAAGATGACATACCTACTTACCTAGGGCATGGGCCCTAAAGAAGTCACGTGACCTGAACATAAGGTCGAAGAAGAGATCCATCCATTGGTAATGGAATTTTTCTCCCATCCAAGGCTTTCAGATAGTATGTTTCTTTATCAAACTTCTTCTTAATAATGTAAGGGCCAAGCCATGAGCTGTTACCTCTTTGGTCATACCTGGGCTTTCCCTTTATTTTTTCCCACATGATCACAATACTTCCTTCATTGAAATTGATGCAAGTCATACTGTCAATGTGTGAATATGAAGGAGGCTCTGTGTTGACCACCCCTTTGATGGTTTCCTTTCATTCTTCATCTTCTTTCTTCAAAACCTGGATAGACCCTGTTTCTTCCTCTTGGTAATATGTAATTTTATGTTTTTACTTATCTGTCCATGAGATAAAAATATCTATGGAGTCTTCCTGTATGAAAGGAAGCTTAGTTTTATCATACTCAATAATCTGTGGAGGCACATCACAATTGCATTCATGGCCGTTAAAATCCATAACATGTTTATTATTCTTCTCCTTGTTGTGTAAGATATCATAGGTTCCATCACCCATGGGGATGTATCCATGGGTAAGGCTCATGCTAAGGAAACACCCAAGGGAATAATACCAGGTCTTGGATAAGAGAAATCCCCAAGCATCTGGAACATCGATCACTACTATGTCCATGATGAGGCTAATATGTGGAAAATCAATTAGAAAAACCTCAACGTCCTCACATACCCCAAAAACCTTGACCTTTTTTGAATCAATACCACATACATTACCATAAGGTCAAGTTTTTTTCAAACCAAACTGCTCCATCACCTTCAAAGATATGGCATTCAATGAGGCCCTAGAATGAAGCATGTAGTTGTTTAGGAGGAGGCCATTCATGCCTAATGAGAGATAGAAGGAAGGACTCTTGTCCCTTTTCCGATCGAGGTACATAGTATTAAAAAATGATAGGAGGGTCTTACTTCTCATTTAGTACTTGTAATATCTTCAATATTTCCCTTTTCACAGAAGGGATATTGCACATCTCTAAGACTGGGACCGTCATATTCATTTTTCCGAACATACTTGCAATGTCTCTATTCAACTGAATCTCATATGTAGGAGTTGACTTAGGAGGAAACTCATGCACCAGAGGTGGATATGGTGGGGCCACGTTCTCTTTCAATGGAATAGGAGTGTCAGGATGTGGTGGATGATCCATGTGGATATCAGTGGCCACCCACCTATCCCAACTGTCTCAAAACATTTTGTTGGAAATTTACTATTTTTAACATTTTTTCGGATCCTAAACTTCCAGGTCCATTTTGAGGGCCTAAACGAATTTTTTTCATGATTTTGCCCCTTAAATAAATACAAAGGAGTTTATTGAGCCCCCAAAATTAATCTCCTCATCGATACCTTTCCAACGAGCTATCATGTGTCCCAAACGGAGATCATATGCCAAAGTTATGCCCCCATGAAGTTGATACACCAAACTACCCAAAACATGCTCCACAAAACTATTGGATTTTCATCTTCCGTGGTTAGGGTTTTGGATTTTATTTATGTTAAAAATGCATTTGGAGCCTCATTTTAACAATCATCTTCTTGTGAATGAGAGTATCCATCACATCTCTTCTCAGAGATATGCTTCCACCATTCTAGCGAGTCTTTCATTCTGTATTTATACAATTTTGTACATTTTGCTCATTAATAGAAATTGTGTATTACTGTATCTTTGTGTTTATGGTTATATCTATGATATATCTCTATTATTTTATTGGATATCTGATATATCTCTGTATATTTATTTATTATATCTCCACTCTCATTTCTTTCCAAAAATAATCTAGATCAGTGGTATCAAAGCAGGCTGCTCTTGATTGTTTTTCAGTGCATGTCCCTAACGAGGTTTGAGTATAGAAAGTTGGGTCTCAAGCTTTTCTCTCTTGAGGATAATTACTCTCGCATGCCCAATAAACCCTCCATGGTGGAAGAAAATAAAAGTGATGGAGTAGAATATTCTATTAATTTATTGCTTGAGAAAGCTCTCACGCGATAGAGGGACGAAATGATGGAGAATTTTTCCCACATCCTTTAACACCTATCGATAACAACATGAACATATTCATCAAGAGGAAACTTTGGAGACACCTCTCCTTTCAAGGTACAAGTTAATTTTTATATTCCCGTATTTGAAGGTTAGATAGATGCAGATGCCTTAGAAAAATCGTTAAATCTACTAGAAGGTTACTTCTTTGTTCATAATTTTTCCGACATGGAAAATATCACCTTTGCACTCCTTAAGGATCTCCTCCATGCCAAACATTGGTGGGAAACTTAATGGGGGAAAATCTCCACAAAGGTGTATGGAATATATGGGGCCAAGCCCACTTGGGATTTTTTTGTGGATGCGGTCAAGGAACAATATTGCCCTGTTGGTAACTATGACGACCAATACATGAGATGGACCATACTGCGACAATAGAGGGGCCAAATAGTGCTAGAGTTCACAAATAATTTCCATAGCTTGCGCACCAAGCTAGGTATCAAAGACTTCGAGCGAAATCGAGTTCTGAAATACTGCGAGGGTCTACATAGGTACATCGAAACCAAAATGGATTTTCTAGACATCTCATCACTGGGAGATGCCTATCGATATGCTGTCAAAATTGAGTAGAAATTTAGGCACCAGAACAAATGGGAGTTCGGGTTTTAAATCCGCAACAAACAAAGTATAATAAAGACGACTCTAAAAAATAGCCTCTCAAAAACCAGTCCAAGCCACAGGAAAATAAGGGTAAGGGAAATATGAACAATGACACTGGAAAGTGGTGCAATTTCCACAAAATCCCTTGGCACAACACCAATGAATTTCTCTCAAAATAGCCATTGGTGGTCGAGATCAAAGAAAAAGAGACAAAACTAGATTCATAAAATAATGGGAGAAGACAGATCATCGACGTAGACCCCACTGCTACTATCGTGACCACAACAATTCAACCAGAAGAACCAATAGATCCTAAATAGGGGGAGCACCTCTTCCATTCAAATATGTGGGTGAAGGGGACCCTGTTTCATTTCATTGTTTATAGTGGAAGCTAGAAGAACCTCATCTCAAGGTCATCAAATAGTTGGGATTGTCGATAACACCACACCCACAACCATAAAACATCGGGTGGCTTCTCCAGGGAAGTGATATCCGTGTCAGCCAACAATGCTGCCTGTCCTATGGAATCTAGCCCTCCAGGGATGAGGTATTTTTTGATGTGGCCCCTCTTGATGTCTGTGATGTTTTTTTGGGCCAACCATATATGTGGAAACGTCATGTTGTTTATGAGTCTCGACCCCATAGTATCGTTGTTGCTTTGGGGGGTCATCTCTACAGGATACCAGAGGTAGTTCTGACTACTGTTCCACCAAAAAAATGCCGCAAGGTAATCTTTCATACTGAAAAATTCAAACTCTTCACAATATGTTCAAATGATGAACAAAAGGACACTACAACCACTACAGCCTTGGCCCAAGACCTTTCTATGCAACATAAGTAGATTGTAGAAGAGAAAGAATAAATTGTTTCTTTACCTACAAGGGTGCCTACAAACTACCCAGTCAAGACAAGATACAATAGGTTGGTTGAACATATTCAACCCACAGATTCAATAGGTTTGTGACAGCCTTCAACAAGCTAAGCAACACAACTTCTCCAACAAGAAAAGAACCTCACCAAGATTCAGATTCAACAAATTCTTTCTCCTCTCCTTAGGGAAATCCATGCAATGGATACCATTATTTCCCAAGGAGGGAGGATTGATCTAGGTGGATATTTCAACTAGCTTAAAACAATTTGTTGGCAATTTACTATTTTTAGCAGTTTTTTGGATCTAAACTTTCGAGGCCATTTTGAGGGCCTAAATGACATTTTGTCATCATCAAGAACCTCAATGATAGTCAAAGGATTTGATTAATCCCCCAAAATTAATCTCCTCATCGATACCTTTCCAATGAGCTATCGTGCGCCCCAAACGAAGATCATATGCCAAAGTTACGCCCCGGGGAAGTTGATACACCAAACTACCCAAATTGGGGTCCACAAAACTATTGGATTTTCATCTTCCAAGGTTAGGGGTTTGGATTTTATTTATGTTAAAAAGGCCTTTGGAGCCTCATTTTAACAACAATATTCTTGCAAAAGTGCATATCCATCACATCTCTTCTCAAAGATAAGCTACCACCATTCCAATGAGTCTTTCACTCTGTATTTCTATAATTTTGTACATTTCACTCGTTAATAGAAGTGGTGCATTACTCTATCTATGTGTTTATGGTTATATATATGATATATCTCTATTATATTATTGTATATCTGATATGTCTCTATGTATTTCTTAATTATATCTCCACTCTCATTTCATGCCAAAAATAATCTAGATCAGTGAAGGGGATGAGGCTTTATTTCTTCTTGTGTAGGTCAAAAATTCCCTCCTCCTTAATTCCGTCTTCTGATCATATGTCAACTGATTCAAGGTCCAGAGTCTCCCTACTATTTCCCCCTATCTTATGGCTATGTTGATCTATTCTTATGCGACTTGTTCCTCTTGGAACACATAGATCATATCCATAAAATTCATATCGTTGGGAGAATCTTCATCTCGTCGGGGGAATTCATTGTCTCTGTGAGGTTATTGTCATGGAAGGCACCAAGATTCTATGTCAACTGTCCCAACTGGTTTCAAGGTATCTGGGGCCTTTGCCTCTTGTTAAGGCCTTGGTTTCCAACATGTGGCCTCTCTCTGTTGTCTGGAAAACTGAGGTCTGGGAGCAGATTGATTCCTCTCTACAGTAGTCAAATGGCACATAATCTGATTCTTTACATGGGTAAATTGAGTACTCATATGATATATCTTATGATTCAAGAGGGAAATCAGATCAGAAGCATGGTTTTTGGAAACCTTAGTCTTTGCTTTTACCTTGGCACAAGGGTACTAAAAATGTTCCACCTTTGAATTAAGGAGATTCTCTTTGATGTCAATAATCTAATCCTTGGCCTGTGCCAACGATATGGACTTATTTTCCTTCATAATGAAGCAAAATTTCCCTTAAAAAATGTTCATATAAAGGAGACGAATTGATGATGTTGCAGGAATAAATTCTGTTGGAATCCGATTGTACAACCTATCAAATCTAGTATTGAATTCCTTCACTGTTTTATTCTCCTTTTTCTTTATCTGATTGAATTGAGCTCCAAGTGTCCCACTGTCTTTCTTTGTTGACCATCTTCTCTTAAATAAGTTGGAAAAATATTCATAGGACGTTAGATGATCATCAATGAGGTCTCTGAACCAATTAAGAGCTTCTTCAGTCAATGATGAAGTGAATTACTTCATGGCCATGTCTTCATGCTCAATACCTGCATTTTCCATATCCCAAACCATGACATAAAGATGATACTTAGTAGTTATTACATTGTTTCCTCAGAACTTTGGAAACCACTTGTTGAATTCTTTTGGCATTGCATTAGGGTATCCATGGAAAATGGACATGTTAAGGGTTTTGTAGAGGTCCTTTTCCCAAGGGTGAGACATTGGAGCAAGGGGAAGGGTACCATGGAAAATGGTTTTGACAAGGGGAGACTTGAGGGGAGGCCTTCTTTGGTAGACCTTAGAAGGTTTGAACCTCCTAGGGGGAAAAGGTTTTGGAAAGGAAGGGTTCTGGGAAGGTGGAGTCGCTAGATGAGCTTCAAGGAGAGCTCATCAAGAAAAGTGGAAAGGGAACCTCCCTTGGGTGGATTCTCCATGCAATATATTGGAAAGGATTTGGGATAACTTGCCAAAGTGTTGTCAGGGTTCTGAAGAGGATTTAAAATCGTCCCCGACAACGATGGGAAAATGTTATCGCACAAGTTATAGGCTAGGAAAATATTGAACCAACCACTAGTTAGCAACAACTAAGAGGGCACCTGCCCACTATCACCTTAGGTAGGTGTCCCCGTTGTTGAGTTGTGAAAAAGGTACAAATATCCTCCTTATTCTCATGGTTTATGATATAATCTTAATTGACTTTTCTGTTAATTAGGGATAATTAGGATAGGAAATGATTAAAATGTCTTCTAGAAATATCATTGAGTAATATTAGATAAATTCTAATATTCGATTGGAATTGTGTGATTTTGTTGCAGGAATGGATAAATATTGTCAAACCTAGGATAGTTGAGGAGATTTCAAAGATATGAAGATTGTTGAAGGTTGAAGACATGAGGCGCAAAGCAGTTTTGAGAAAACTTGATTCCCTATTTTGTAAACCTTATAAATAGTAAAATAAATCCTAAGGATATTTCGATCCTCATAATAACTTAATTTAATCATATCATTGTAATATATTGGGGGTAATGAATTTTGAAAAGGAAAATCTAGGAATTTTATCCAAGCATTCAGAATTCGGAATTGCTCTGCGAAAGAAGTCTTTTGTAAATGTTGTATCAGTCATGGAATCAATAGAAGCTTTTGGAATTTTCACCATTCTTGCATACTGAGCTTCTAGTAGAAGTGCTTCTGAGGACCGAGGTCCTAGTCTAAAGGAGTTACTATCTCAATCTGTAATTGTATCAATTTTATTTCGGTTATGTGATTTAAATCTCTTTTGCAATAGTAAAGATGAATGCATGAGTGTGTTGATATTTTTATATCGTTTTCTTACGAAAGATAGGTGTTTCATATGAATGCTATCGATTTCTGTTCCAATTTCCATTGTTGTAGTTTACTTCTTGATAGTTCCTCTCATTTTCATACGCACTGTCCCTTTCGCTTAAGTTAGCATTTGTCGTTCCTTTCGATTTGACTACATTTGTTGTTCCTTTCGATTATACTACATTTGTTGTTCCTTTCGATTAGACTACATTTGTTGTTCCTTTCGATTAGATTATTTTTTTTGTTCTTTCGATTAGATTACATTTGTTGTCCCTTTTCATAGATATAATAATTCTCCGTTTCTTTTCCAGCAAGTTGATTAATAGTTAATAGATTAGTTCTGTGAGTATTTTCCTAGATTAGATTATAGCTTCTTAGTAGATGAATTCAATAGATTAGTTAATTCCTTTAATTCACAGCATGTTATAGATCAGATTTCAATTCTATCATAGATCTTAGCTTCAGAATTTTAAAGGAATATGTGAGGAACTTGATTGTTGATAAACTCATATTTTCTTTAACTACATGATTTTAGCCTCTACAACAATCTGCATAGACTTTGCTGATATTCTTGAAATAAAAGACAAATCCTTGAGTTGTTAAATTAATGTTAAACTATGGATATTTTTAGGAAATATTTATAGCCCAACATTTTGGCACTGTTTCCCAGGAGAGTGTCAAAGATAGCATAGGTTGCGTCTCTTGAGGATGATTTATTGAATACTGAAGGTAAGAAACTACACAGGCAAAAAGTAAAACACTTGTGCCAACGCCTATCTCCAGCTGATGTATAGAGGTCACTTAGGTAATTAGAATTTTGTGTGAAGTGTGCATGACTAAGAAGAAAGAACCTAAAAAACCAAAACCCCCACCAAAAACTACAAAATCCCAGGGCCCAGTGGCCCCTAGAAGAAGCACTTTCATAGACAAAATCATCCAAAAAGATGAATCTCAAGCTTCATTTGGACCCAGGAGAGGTTCTACCTAAATCCCCTAGGCAACAAATTCACCAACTGCAGCCCATGCTGAGGTTCATAACATAACAGAAGGGACTGGACAAAGTTTTCAAAATACAGATCTTCCACCTCTCAGCCCTTTAGATGAGGGGAACTCTTGTAATCTGGAGGAAGGAGAAGGGGAGACCAATGAGGTTGCTAAGGCAAACCCATCACCACCACCTGGTCCTATATCTCTTGTGATAGGAGAAGGTATACATGAAATCCTAGATAGAGGTAGTGCGATTAAATTCCCTAGGGGATCAAGTAATCAATCACCTCAAATAGAACACCCAGGCCAAGAAATTCCTAAATATTATTGGCATATTTTCAACCAAATGGCACAACCAAATCAACCACAAGCCCAGACCTCCACTTTGGAGTACCCGATAGTCAATTCAGTTGCTAATGCCCCCATGAAAGCAATTCCATTACAAAATATGCCAACCTTTCAAGGATTATTTTCAGAAGACCCTAATGCATTCCTATTTGAATTTGATGTCCTGTGTAGGGGATATGACTACACCTATGAATCCCAGAAACTGAAGCTGTTCCCTTCTACCTTGAAAGGAGTAGCTTTACGTTGGTTTATGGGATTAGGCGGGGGGGGGAACTATAAACTCATGGGATGAAATGAAACAAGCCTTCTTAACGAAATATTAGGATTATTGTAGAACCAAAGGTCTAAAAGATGAAAATTTTCAAATGATTGCAAAGGAAAAGGAGACATTAGAAGAATATGTTGAAACGTTTCAATGCGACATGCAAATATCTCCTTATGTCACATTACTAGGTGAGGTACTCAAATCCACCTTGATAAAAGGAATGAAGGTCAAATGGGTAGAAACATTGAATTTAATGGGAAAGGGTGATATTTACCAAGAACTTATGATAACATTGTCTAATTGTGCATCAGGTTCTCACATGGGAGTACATAGACCAAATCAGGGATACATACTTTCCTCACTAGAAATAGAAACATTTCTAGCAGAGGTGTCACCCGAGCTGAAGTTGGTAATCTATTAGAGAATTTCAAAACTGGCATTCTAAGTACTCTGACTACACATTTGGATGTATTGCAGGATAAACAAAAACAAGCGGAAGAGAACAAACCTTGGACATATTTTTCCACTGATGCAGAAAGAAACATGGTCTGAGGGAATGCCCTTAGGATGTGGTTCGGGTCTATGCCATCTGTGCCAAAGATGACGCAATGAAGAAATGTCCATCACTCCCAGGAATGAAATATTTCTTTAGAGAAGCAGAAGAGGAAACATAACCATTATAACTGATGGCTCAACGTCACCAATGGCAGGCCTGTCCCCCAAGTACAGAACATGATCCCTCTTCTTTATTTTCTAGATACTATAATCAACAGAAAAATTCTAGAAACACATGGTAGGGCTAGCCATTTTATAACCCCACCTGGTAGTCCCAACAATATCCTAATGCACCTTGGCCAAATCAATTTGCTTCAAACCCCACCTGGCCAAACTCACAATACGTCACCCCATCCTGTCAAAATCCAAGTAATAATCCCTATCCTTCATAGTGGTCCAACACGGCTACCCAAAACCCCAATGGGAACCCAAATTGGTAGCACCCCATGGGAATCACCAATCAACCCATGGGGATGACCCCTCAAACTCAATCCACTTTGCAAGCTCCACTACAACTACCCCAGAATCCTCAACCGCAATTACGCCCTCAATTACCAGCTCAACCCCACCCAAATCCCAATAATAGACCAGCCCAACTTGTGCATGTTATTGAGAATGTGGACGAGGAAATCAACCCCATAGGGTGCAATAAACTCCGACTGAGGTCATGGCACATAATTTCTCTTGAAGGGAGTAACATTCACCAAGAGCAAGAGAATGAAAATAATGTACAACCAACAATAACACCTTCGACTATGGTCATAACGGAAGAAACAAAGCAGGGAGGAAACACAGTCGAGCAACAAAATCCTGATGAGGATGTAACTCCTCCTCCCCATATCCTAATTTTGACATTGCAGGGGAACTAAGGAATCTATATGTCAAGATCCCACTCCTACAGGATCTGCAAGACATCCCAATTTATGCAAAGACAATTAAGGAATTATGTGGGAAGAAATCTGTCAGGAAAGTTAAAAAATCATCATCAACTGTGCACGTGGTAGGTGCCTTGTCTGACCTCATTCTAGGAAGACAGGAACCGGTCAAATATGTAGACCCAGGGAATCTCGTAGTAACAGTTCGGATAGAAGGTTGTTCATTTCCAAATACACTAGTGGATTTGGAGGCAACCATTAATATCTTGACCATCGAGACTTGAAACACCTTGGGTTTCAATTCCTTCAAACCTACTCCAATTATGTTACAATTGGTTGATCGATCAATGGTAAAACCTGTTGGTACATTACAGGATATAGCAATTTCAGTTGACTCCTGGGAATATCCAGCTGATTTCCTCATCATCAACCCAATAACTGGACTCGATGGACATCCATTAATACTGGGGAGACCATGGCTCACAAAGAATCTCATCTTGTATCCTCTAGCTAAACCAAGCATATCCATTATACATCAACCATTTCCACCACCCAGATATCCAGAAAAAGATCTACGATCCCCTCTCACACTGGAAGAAGCTCTGGGACTTAAGAACCAACTAGAATATGATGTGATCAGCATCTTCATTAATGACCTAGCTATTGTGAGTAACTTGACATGCCAAATTCTAAAAGATGTGTTAGATAATGAAGCACAGGGAGATCCAGTGGAAGAATTGATGGAACAACATATCCCCATTACTGTTGTCCATAACAATAAAACAATTGAGATTGCACCTGGGAGGTTTTTGAATATTAATGCTAATTTAAATAAGCAACAACAACACAAATTGATTCAGATCCTTTCTAAGTATTAGCAGGCTTTTGCCTGGGAATATTCTGACATGAAGGCCATTGATCTGCAAATCTGCACACATCATATTTATATTGAGAAAGATTCCCGAGCCATATGACATCCCCTAATAAAATTGAATCCTAACCTCAGGAGCATTGTTAACGAAGAATTACATAAACTGATGGATGTGGATTTTATATTTTCTATTTCTGACAATCGATGGGTTTCCCCACTAGTGATCGTTCCCAAGAAGAATGGGAAATTGTGGATCTGTGTAGACTACAAATAACTCAACAAAGATACCCATAAGGACCACTTCCCCCTATCCTTCATCGACCAGGTCCTTGATACTTTAGCAGGGAAGAAGTTTTTCTCCTTCCTAGATGGTTTTAGTGGCTGTAATCAGATCCAGATTGCCCCGAAAGATCAAGATAAAACTAAATTCACATGTCCCTGGGGTACCTTTGCATACAGAGTATTTCCCTTTGGATTATGTAATGTTATAGCCACATTACAGAGGGCCATTATGGGCATATTTTCTGATCTGATTAATGAAGGGATTGAAGTTTACATGGACGATTTCACCCCTTATGGCGATGAATTTGATCAAGCTCTAAGCAATCTGGAGAAGGTACTGGAATGATGCATTTCTACTAGGTTATGTTTAAGTCATGAAAAATGTCATATGATGATGACTTAAGGTGTGGTACTAGGACATTATATTTATATAGATGAAATCAGGGTAGACCCCACAAAAATAGAGGTAATCCTTAATATGCCTACACCACATACACAAACTGAGGTACATAGTTTCCTTGGCACTTCAGGATACTATCGTAGATTCATGGAAATTTTTGCAAGAACTGTTGCACCTTTACATTCTTTAACTGGTAATGTGGAATTTCAATGGTCTGATAAGTGTGATGTGGCATTCACAGGACTTAAAAAGTTGATTTCGACAGCATTGGTGCTAAGAGGACCAAACTGGAAAACACCATTCCACATCTCCACAGATGCGTCGTATATCACCATAGGCACTGTCCTTGGAGAAGAAGAAGACATGAAACCTTATGCTATTTATTTTATTAGCAAAAACCTTACTTCCGCTGAATTAAATTATACAGTAACAGAAAAATATTTTTTAGCCGTTATACATGCTATTAATAAATTTCGTCACTATATAACAAGCTATCTATTTATTCTGTATATTGATCATTCTACTATTAAATATTTAGCTAATAAACCTATTACTAATGGACATGTTACTTGGTGGCTATTACTATTGCAGAAATTTGACATCACCATAAAGGATTGACCTGGAAGAGAGAATCTTGTTGCAGATTTCCTGTCTCGTATACCAAAAACAAATGATTCTTTGACAGTTGAAGAAAAATTTCCAGACAAAAATCTGTTCACTGTCACTACTAAGCCACCTTGGTACACTGATGTGGAAAATTATCTAGCATCTGGGAAACTACCAGCACATCTATCATCAAGGGAAAGGAAACTTATCATCCACCACAGTGCACGATTCACCTGGATTGGTGGATATCATTTTCACACAGGGGATGATCTCCAGATCTGAATATGTGTAAGAGATGATGCAATCTATGACATACTGAAGGCAGGTCATGATGAGCCCTGTGGAAAACATTTTGTAGACCATAGGACTGGGCATAATATTTTATAGATGGGATATTATTGACCCTCAATATTCAAATATGCAAAGAAATATGTCCAGACCTGCGACAACTATCAAAGGATGGGTCAACCAGGCCAAGCTGATGAAATGCCCCTGCAAGCAAAAGTAGTCGCAAAACCTTTCGAGATATGGACACTAGACTTTGTTGGCCCCTGTTGTAGGAAAATCTGCCTGCAGACAAGTAGATCGACCTCTAGAGCTTGACCTTAACCCTAGACAGAAAAATGCTTATCATGGACACTGACTTCCTTTCAAACCTATCTAAACTAATGCATGAGAAAGGAGGATGACAGAGGTACCTTTCAATCGACGTTTGTCCTTGCACGCTCCGAGTTGCGCTCCAACCCTTTGCTCCTCGCTGAGAGCTATGGAAAAAACAAGATACGACCACTTCCTACTCTATTGACATTAGCTTGAAAACAGATCTATCATAAAACGATAAGTTCATGTAACATCAAACACGAACTAGAAAGAAACAGGCCAAGCGTGTCATATTAATGAGAATAACGACAGCAGTGCTTACAATCGTAGATGCGAATGTGGCAGCTTCGTCAAGTCCTCTTCGTCTAACCCTTGCCTTAAAGGTCCACAGCCTGGATAACAGCAGCTTCACTGATCAATCTCCTTTGGCTGACTATAAGTTTCCTCCAAGATCATAAGTTTCACATATTCATTCTTCCCCCCACCACTTATGAGATCATAATTTTGGTATAATTCTGCATTTTCCATCTCCCATACCACTCATGAGATCATAAGTTTGGTATGATTCTCTCTTTGCAATCCCCCTTTCACCATTAGAAAGCTTGCTTATATAGCCTTGGAGAGGCTCAACAATCTTGAGATATCCTTGGGGAAGGTGAGGATTTTCCTCCTTCA
>ML779837.1:463502-479236 GCA_009831015.1 Picea engelmannii | reverse complement strand
TTGAGATATCCTTGGGGAAGGTGAGGATTTTCCTCCTTCAGTTGAGGATCTGCCCTAGGATCATGGCTGGACTAGGGATTCGAATCCAACTGCCTTCCACAAATGAAAAGATGCTTCCCCCATTCATCTCAACAGCTTAACAACCGCCCAGAATAGGTAGTGCTCCCTCAAAAGGGCTATCAGAGCGTTGTAGCACTCCCTAGTAAGCTTTAGGGGGTGCCATCGCCCTCAAAATCTATAGCGCTCCCTCAAAAGGGCCAGGGGAGCGTTATAACGCTCCCTGACAGTGTATGGGGGAGCGTCGGCGCTCCGAGATAGTGTAAGGGGGAGCGCTCCTCTCTAAAACTCAGTTTTTGAAGTGCTTTCAGATGGCAAAAGGTTTGCAAGCCTGCTGACTCATTTCTCCTCTTCCAAATCAGATGTTTGAGGTGTTTCAAGTGTCTTTCTCATGTCGTTATAGGCACGACATAGGCATCATGGCAATATGCTTTCTTTGACACCTGCGACACTTATGAGCAACATGCGACACTTGCAACCTTGTGAGCAAAATGCGACACTTGCGACACTATCAAAGTGAGTAATTTTGACGTGTAACATCCCCTTCAACCCAAAATCCAACCAGAAGGCCTATATAGTCGTTACAATAGAATACATGACCAAATTGGTAGAGGCAGAAGCCTTGTCAAACGCAATAGAGGAAGCGGTCATTAAATTTGTTTTCAAATTATTTGTACACTATGGATTACCCAGGGAAGTAATCACTGACATGGGGTCACAATTTATAGCCCATAAAATCACGACCACCCTGAACAGTTATCATATTAAACACAGAGTTACTTCCCCATACCACCCACAAGAAAATGGGCAAGTAGAAAGTACCAATAAAGTTTTGGAGGCAATTTTGAGAAAAACAGTCTCAACAAACCGTCAGAATTGGGCAACCGAGCTTCCAAAGCTTACCGTACAATGTGGCGTAACACCACTAGTTATTATCCTTATGATTTAGTCTATGGAAAAGAACCTATCTTCCTGATTGAGGTTGAGATCACGACTCTAAGGATGGCCCAGGAAATTGGACTGGATCTTACAGAGGCACATAAACAATGCCTACAATTGCTCAATGAGTTAGACAGAGCACACTTGTCTGCCCTGCAAGGCACAACTGTAATTTAGAATCAAAGAGCTAGATAGCATGATAAACATATCAAGAAGAGATATTTTCAGAAAGGTTATTGGGCACTTCTCTATGATTCTAGATTTTAGGATTTTCCTGGAAAATTACAGACAAGGTGGCTGGGACCATATGAAATCAATGAAGTTCACAATAATGGCACTGTCACTTTAGTTACTATCGATGGGTCTGGTTCTCCTTTTTTGGTAAATGGACATCGACTAAGACTCTACCATCAACTGCCTTCAAAAGAATCCTTCTGCCAAGAAGTAGGACCCTATTGTTCAGATTGTAGCTGGTTGGGAAGGTAACTCAACAACTTCAACTTCATAAATGATGATTTTTATCATCACAGTACATATTGTATATAGATTTCTTTACAACATTTGATTGAGTTTTTTACTTTTTTTAGGAAAATCACTTGAGAGAATAAGAACTATAAAAGATGATTATAATGAATATAATTAGCACTCTTTTTTGTTCCTTGCTCCTACCTCACTTTGTAAAAATCATCAAATATAAACCATGTTTTCACAAAATATGAATATGTCATGTTCTGCAGGAAAAATTTGACAACTGTAATAAAAGACGGACACTAACAAGTCGTCCAGTACTTTGATTATTGAATAAACCTACCTATAAATTTTGAATGAATTTAGTTGATGACTAATCAATCCTAGATTCACTAAAACAGAAATGTCCGCGGGAGGTTTACAAACACTTAAATGGTTAAAATTTCTATTGTTGTCCATTCTAACAGAGCAACTTCCATTCCCTTCATGCGATTTTTGTTCCCTTTGCACGAAGATGTTGTTCATTTGAATGGAACAACAATTGTTCCCTTCATGCGATTGTTGTTCCCTTTGCGTGGAGTTGTCGTTCATTCAAACGGAACAACTGTGTTTCCCTTTGTGCGATGGTTGTTCCCTTTGCATACAATTGTCATTCATTTGAAAGTAGCGATTTCCATTCCTTATGTTACACTACTGCTCCCTTTATAAATTCCTGTTGTTCCTTTTTTGGATAGCACTATTCATTCGAAAGGAACAAATGTTGTTCCTTCTGCACTTTTTTGTTGTTCCTTTTTCTCAAAAGTCACGATTCTTTTTTGAACAATGCATACCATTATTACGTCAGTCACTCCTCTGGGTATGACCTTCACCAATTCATTTTCATCAGCACTATTTCTGATTTGTCATTTTGTGTGGATCATTTAACATACTTTAGCGAACTATTTTTGGATTAATTTCTCCGAATCATCTTAAAACTTGTTCACAATTCATCAACCACCATAATTCGTTTCTTTCCCCTATATATCCACATATACTTGAATGACAATTTCTTTCATATCATAATAAGGAATCTTAAACAAATTCTTACTTGGCATTCTTACACTTCTTACTCCATCCCTCACTCTTAAGGAGTAGATGAGCCTCCCTTGATAGAGCCTTAAAAAAAAAAAAAAAAGGCACTCATCAAAATAAAATAAAGTTTTTTTTCCACAAAGAATAGGGGTTCTCATCATGAGCCAACCTACCATGATCATAAGATAATAAGATAAGTGGAATTCCCACTATGGATACCACATCAAGGCAATGGCCTTTGACATTTTTTTCATCAAAGGACAAGAGGTCTCATCACGAGCCAACTTGTTCACTTAGGTTACGATCTAGTGAGTGACATTATAATCACCTAGCTACCAAACCAGGATAATGGTATTCTTGGAAAAGACAATTCAAACTATTTATTAAGGATACATGCTCATCTATGGGTTAAAAGGCAACCTTGTCAAGGCTATGGACGCATGTTGGCAGCAGTGGCTCTGCCTGTGGTATCGAAGTTTGTCTTAAATACACAAGGTTTTAGCGTGTTCTTAGGTTTCCTTTTCTAAACAATGAGTCCGTCATTCCAGTTATATCCAATAAACAAGGGAAAGTAACAACATTTTGATATGTGGAATATTTCTAAAATACGTGAACAAATTTAAAATTATTTGGAATCCTTTTCCTCAAATGGTTCTAACATAAGTACGTCAATTTGAATTTCCCACACAACATGATGATGGTTCATAATTATTGCTAAAAGTGCTTTCTGAAAATTATTAATGATTATCTTTCCAATGGCAACAGAGACATAGTAATCACACCTCACCACAACTATCTTCCATTATTACACTCATACTTTCAATGGTCGAGGTCAAACTTTCCATTTATGGGGGGCAGATACTTGGCACGTTTATTGATAGATTACAATGATTGCAGTAAATGAGAAAAAATCACATTCTTATACACAATGTTGTTTTATATTTGATATTTCTACTGTTTCAAAATCTGGTTGAGTTAAGTTGCAGCAAGGAACGATAGTCGTCCTCAAGTGCTCACAGTAAATATGGGTGGCCGAAGTGTGCACTGGGAGCCAACATTACTACAGGTAATAGAGCAGGAAAGATAAATATTACACTGTCTGGGTTGGACATAGTACTTCAATAGGTTGCAAGGATATGACATGAACGTCGCGCTCGAATTCTTCCAGAACTTGCAGGGAGGGGTCTCCATGGTTCGAGATATGCAAATTACAGTCACGGAGGAAATCATAACAGAGGTTATAGGCCTCCCGAACATAGGCATACAGTGGACTGGGAAATATACAACACTCAAAGAGGCTGTGGAATATTTTGTAGATCCTGGAGAAGAACTTGATAAAAAGGGAAAGGGACTCAACCCCAATGCTCTCAGCGAGCGATGTAAGGAGTTGGTAAGAGTAATACAAAGGTATATCACCTGCGACAGAAGGTACAATGTGATCTGGCCATGCCAAATCAAATTGTTAGCAGCTCTCAAACAACGATTAGTAATCAATTTACCATTTTTTCTAAATTCCATGTTACATGAGGTTGCTATAAGAACATAGAAGGATAAAGATCCCGTCACTATAATCAACCACCATGGATTAGTAAAGTTGATAGTAATTAGAGCCCTGAGTCAAACTCAAATAACCTGGGGTGATCTAATCGAGGCCAATAGGCCTCTACAACTGGAACAACCCGAGTTGCATCATGAAAACCCACCACATGGAATTGAGATAGCACAGGAAGGGGGAGACACCACCCAAATGGAAGCTCCATTACCCCTTCCAGAAATTGAGATAGCACAGGAAGGAGGAGATACCAACCAAATGGAAGTTCCATTACCTCATTCTGAAATTGAGGCAGACCCCGTCCAATTGGCAGAGACATCAAAGAAAATGTGAAAAAGGACAATCATTTCCCCTAAAACATCCACTGAGAATAAAAGAAGAAAAAAAAGGATAGCACAACCTAGAGAAACCCAGGAAATGATACAGATAGAGAATCCCTCACAAGAAAATACTTAGGAAAATATACAACCATCACTTGAGCACCTCACAAAAAGTTCCTCAAGGGTTATGAAATCAAGATGGCTTAAGTTCTAGGGAATTTAGGGATATCAATTGACAAAGACACAAACAAATCCGAGGAACACCAGGAACTAGCTTCGTCTTCAAACCTTGCTATGGACCTCCTTGACACATAAATGCCATTCCCTGAAGAAACATAATAGATAGAACCTCACACTGAGGTAAATAACCCTGTATAACAAGAAAATCACTTAGAGGAAACAAAGGAACAATTATTGACTGATTAGGGTGAGGAAGACCCTGATGTTCCACAAAAATAGAAAACAACAAGCAAAGGCCATAATAGAATAAAAAAATTGAAACATGAAAACAAGTTGTTGAGAAGAAGGGTTAAAAGGATTAAAGTATTAAAGTAGAAAGTTGGCAGACTCAAAGAACTAATTAAAGAATTAAGAAAATAATTAGAGCAAGATGACAAGGCCCATGAAATAAATAAGTCCAAAAGGCCTAGGACATAGGGAAGGAACCCACTTCCTAGGAGGTCAGTCCATACAAGTTCTGTAGAACACAGACAGAGTTGCATGTCCCTGACGAGTCATCAAAGATGGAACCTCAAACTGATATTCTAGCAACCGAGGAAGCAACTGTTCAAAATGAAGAAGTGACTCCTTTGGAGGTACATGAAATAGAACCTTAGATAGGGACTTCAGCAGCAGAAGAGACAACTGACCAACCTGAGGAATTGCTTCCTAGAAACTTCCCTGCCCCCCTAGAGACTGTCGATACAGAGACCCAAACGGATTCCTAAACCATAGAAGAGACAACTTTTTAGACTGAGGAACCATTTCAGTCTCCTAAACAGAGTGCCATCATTGAAAGATTGGAGACAGAGTTGGTGTAAACCCAACAAATCTTAACACAGTGAAAAAGTGAGATGGTCACTATGGAAGAACATCAAAAAGTTGCTAAACAACTTAAAACAATTTCAACAATAGAAAATGAAACATTTTCTGAGCTCACCAGATCCCAAGGGAAGGTAAAGAAATTACAAATCCAATTAGATAAAGCTTTGGAGCAAATCAAAGAGATTTGTGATGTCTACACTAATGCAATAGATTGCAGGGCTCCTGCTACTAATTATACCTTGTTTTTATTAGAGCATTATTTGTTGTTGAGGGTGAAATATATTAGAGTAGTTAAACCAATTGAATTCACCATTGTCTCTGAGTTTGTTTCATGTTTTAGAGAGCAAGAAGAGAAAGTGAAATACTTTTTGTTTGATCTATACCTCCACTTTTTCATCTTGGAAAACAACAGGAAAGAGAATCTTGTTCCTTTTATTGGGGACATACAGTTTCAAGCATTCCTATCTTTTGCCAAAAACCAAGTGAGGTGGGCTAAAGCACACAAGATATTCCTAAAAATGGAAACTGGGTTAGATCTCTGGGTTAGAAGGTGTGATAGAATCTTTATCCCCTATCCACCGACAGGTTATGCGATCAGACCTACCATATTTTAGGGAACTTAAAGAAGAAGCTCTTGCTGCTTCCAAATTAAGATGGGATGCCTCCCCAAGTGAAGTCAAGAGTAGGGAACCCTTTGGTTTCAAATAAAAAATTACAGCCACCTTCAGAGTGGAAAGGTATACTAGAAAGACCCTAGAAGAAGGACTTCCCTGTATTGGGTGAAGATATAGTCCCCCTATCATTTGGTTTCCTCCTGAGGGTTACCAGAGAGATTATCAAATTATAGAAAAAGGGAAGAAGCTGCTTTTGGAGAGCTCAAACACAAGAATGGGTCCAGGGAACTTGGTGAACCAACCTCTCCTCCTTACAACTTCACTTCTTTAAATGTAAGATCTTAGCTTGCATGAGGACATGCAAGAAGGTAGATGGGGGGTATGTTGAGTTGTGAAAAAGATATAAATATCGTCCTTATTCTAATGGTTTATGATATAATCTTAATTGACTTTTCTGTTAATTAGGGATAATTAGGATAGGAAATGATTAAAATGTCTTCTAGAAATATAATTGAGTAATATTAGATAAATTCTAATATTCAGTTGGAATTGTGTGATTTTGTTGCAGGAATGGATAAATATTTTCAAACCCAAGATAGTTAAGGAGATTTTGAAGATATGAAGACTGTTGAAGGTTGAAGACATGAGGCACAAAATAGTTTTGAGAAAGATCGATTCCCTATTTTGTAAATCTTATAAATAGTAAAAGCAATCCTGAGGATATTTTGATCCTCATGATAGCTTAATTTAACCATATCATTGTAATATATAGGGGGTAATGAATCCTAAAAAGGAAAATCTAAGAATTTTATCCAAGCATTCAAAATTCGGAATTGCTCTGTGAAAGCAGTCTTTTGTAAATGTTGTATCAGTCATGGAATCAATAGAAGCTTTTGGCATTTTCACCATTCTTGCATACTGAGTTTCTAGTAGCAGTGCTTTTGAGGATCGAGGGCCTAGTCTAAAGGATTTACTGTCTCAATCTATAATTGTATCAGTTTGATTTATGTTCTGTGATTTAAATCTCTTTTGCAATAGTAAAGATGAATGCATGAGTGTGTTGATATTTTTATATTGTTTGCTTACGAAAGATAGGTGTTTCATCTGAATGTTATCGATTGTTGTTCTAGTTTCCATTGCTATAGTTTACTGCTTGACAGTTCCTCTCATTTTCATACATGTTGTCCCTTTTGCTTAAGTTAGCACTTGTTGTTCCTTTCAATTAGACTACATTTGTTGTTCCTTTCAATTAGACTACATTTGTTGTTCCTTTCGATTAGATTATATTTGTTGTTCCTTTCGATTAGATTACATTTTTTGTCCCTTTTCACAGATATAATAATTCTTCGTTTCTTTTCCAACAAGTTGATTAATAGTTGATAGATTAGTTCTACAAGTATTTTCCTAGATTATATTATTGCTTCTTAGTAGATGAATTCAACAGAATAGTTAATTCCTTTAATTAAAAACATGTTCTAGATCAGATTTCAATTATGTCATAGATCTTAGCTTCAGAATTTTAAAGGAATATGTGAGGAACTTGATCGTTGATAAACTCATATTTTCTTTAACTACACGATTTTAGCCTCTACATCTATCTGCATAGACTTTGCTTATATTCTTGAAATAAAAGATGAATCCTCGGGTTGATAAATTAATGTTAAACTAAGGTTATTTTTAGGACATCTTTAGAGCCCAACACCCATCACTTTAGAGGTGAGGTAGTTACCTCAAGGGGGGAATCCTAGTGACCCTAGGGGGAAATGAGATGGAAAATGATAAGTATGAATGGATGTCCCTAGAGTTCAATTCTGAATGGTATAAAGAGGTTGGAAAAGAGTCTTGGAAAGGTTTAGAGGTTTCCAAAAGAGTTGAGTTACGTATCAAGAGTAAAGTACATGCCCGAGACACAATGAAAGCCAATGATTCTTGCAATATGCTAGTTGGAAAATCAAGTTAAGCTTGCTTTCAATAATTGCATAAAAAGTAAACGATATATATCAGATCAATAAATATATAAAAGAATGTAATATAAGTGCTAATCATATGAAAAAATAAACAAGAGACAAAGCTATTGAAAACTAGCTCAACTCATCAATGATTAAGCAATAAATTTATCACATAAAGAAAGCCTGAAAAAAAATTGTGTTGCAGTGATATTTATCAGCCTTATGGCTATATCAAACCAATCTTAAGAACAAAAAAATCAGCCACTCAAAACCACTTCCAACTAGCTAGATAAGTGTACTAGGGTTAGTAGAGAGTTAAGCAAAAATTAGAGCTAAATCCTAGGGTTAGTTTAGGAGTTATTAGGGGTTAGAGGGTTAGATTTATGCAACCCTAATGGATGTAGGTTAGTTTTGTAACATAATAAAGAATAAATGGTTGAAAAATGACACCTCAATGAGGCAAGGGAGCCAAAGGCTCAAGGAACAACTTCCCAAAGAGATATCTTTAAAACTTGAAAATTTCAAGTTTACCAAGGAAACAATTTATTTCTCCAATGCAATAACTAATGACTATTGCCTTTAATTATTAAGTTAATGGAATAAAACAAAGAATGATCTAGATGTACTAAATCCTTGGGGGTGTAAATCCTCTTACTCCCCAAGGAAAGTATCCCTAGCTAGGGTTTAGGCTAAGAGGGTGTATGCACTTATACTTCTCTTAGAAAACCCTTGTTAAACCAATAAATTGTAAGCATAAAATGATGGAGACAAATATGGGGGTGTATGCCCTTATACTTCCCACCTAGCTCTAGAAAATAACCTTGACTTGAAAAACAAATGATAGCACAATGTAAAAAGCCTTACCAATTCAAGGAGACAACTAAGACAAACCACCACAATAGAAAATAAGAGTCTTCCAAGGCTAGCACATCACTTCCATAAACCCTAATAACCAAGAAATAACCATACAGAAGAGAACAATAGAGAAACTAGCCAAAGATAGCGAAAATTCTAGTCCAATCCTTCTCCAAATGGGACAGTTATGATTTTAAAATGAGATCTTATGATCTCTATTTATAAAAAATGTCACTAACATAGTTTGTCCACATAATCTTAGGGTAAACCAAAAGATTAGGGGTAAACAACCACAATGTTTCCCCTTTAGAAATAATATTAAACAATTCATCTTTAAAATCAAAATTTTCACAAATGAAGACCCTAAGAGTGATGCCACCCCTTTAGGAGGGACGTTTTGGCACTTTTAGGCCAAACGTTAAATTGGAGATGCTAGGGTTGGGACTCCAAAGGCCATGTGTCTCCAATCAAATATTATTCTTCATGATCCAAAGGCTTATTCCTTCAAAACATGCCATGTGTATCCATCACCACCTCAATCCCCCTCAAGCATGAGTCAAGCCTCCAAAAGATGACGTTTTTTCTCTTCTAGGAAAAACGTTTGGCATGTGAGGGCTAGCTCATGTCTCTCAAGTCATATTATAGGCCTCCAAAGGTTCATATCTCTCATATGATATGTGGTACCTTGGCATCCAATTTGTGGGATTCAAGCCCCATCGAAGCCCAAGCGAGGCTTGTTTCTCCAAAACTGTCCACCAACTAGGCCCTGCAAGTACAAATAAGCACGCCCTCCAAGGATATCAAGTCAAAATATCATGATGAGTAAATCAAATAAATAAATGAGCCACCCAAGCATGTGCATCAAATATTACCCTATCAAACAAGTAAGTTCTCAAAGACATTATGCGACTTGCCAATCTTGGATATGAGAGGGTAGACGAGGTGTCCTTTTGAGTAGATATTTCCTAGGTAAAGGAATGTTTCCCAAGGAATCACATCATAGATTACACTGTCAAACAAGTAAGTTCTCAAATACATTATGAAAATTTCCAAGCTTGGATATGGGAGGGTTGATGAGGTGTCCTATTGGGTAGATCTTTCCTAGGTAGAGGAATGTTTCCCAAGTGATCCCTCTCTAAGTCATGTAAAGTGGATGAAGTGGTTAAAGATCAAGAATCATTGGGCATGAGGTTTATGACATACAAGGGGTTGTAGTGTCTCATTCATGGGTTGTTTTACAGAGGGTGTGTGGCACCTTCATTTGAAATGCATTTTATCCAAGCCCATTTTCTTGCCATTCATTGTTTCTTTCATGTTTTAAAATATTAGTTCAAGGCCACTGTCTTGGCGTGGTGTCCAGATAACGACAATGTCACTCAAAAATAACTTGTGTAAATGAAAAGTTTGTCTCATGATGATACCCCCTTTCTCTCACCCATGCAACTGAGAGCCATTACCCTGGCTCGGTGACCAGATGATGGTAATTCCATAACACAAGATACCCATGATCATGATAGACCGACTCGTGATGAGACCTCCTATCCTCCAAATAAAACCCTAAGAATTCTATCATTATTCTTGTGGGTCCCCATTTTCTTATAGATAATAATTTCATTGCTTTCTTGGGGGATCCTGTAACACCATGTTTCCCCCATCTTGTAATTAATCTTAAAATAGGATTACCATGCTAAGGCATGCAAACAATGTAAATGTATTATTGTTAAACTGCCCATAACTGACTATTGGGGATGAAACCTTGAAGTGCAAGCCATGATATCTCTAGAGGGAAGAAATCAGTTAATGAATAAAGGACCAGTGGTTGAATCATCAACCACCCCCATAAATGGAAACATGGTCTAGCTACAGGATGTCGGCTCAAAGTACCATAGAGACCTGTAGACCCGAGCTTCCTTTTGACAAAAGAAACTGGACAGGTCAAAAAACCTTCCAGAGGAGGGAAGGTAAGATACATACAGAGACACGGGAGGAGAACAAAAGATCGTAAGAGAGATGTGCGAACCCAAAGGAAGTGTAGAGAACATGGCCCGAAGAACCCGAGCGCAAGGTTGATGCTGAGGAAGTATTTGATAAACCTCGTAGGGTCACTGTGATAGAGAGAGTTTCTTGGAGAGATGGCATAAATTCCCTAGTGATATCATGGCCTATGGTTTCCTCTAAGAATGAATGCCTCTGAGCCTATGGTTGGGTGGAAAGGCGCACACCCATAGCTAGTTGGTTGGATGCAACTTGTAATAGATAAGTATTTTGATACTCTGTGAACTTAAGCAGTAATTATGTAATGAAATGGGGTATACTATGAAGGACCCAGGGATGTGTATGTTTTCTTAATGGTTATACTGTATCACTCTATTCCTATTTAAATTGCGTATTTAAGAAATTATGGATTGGACATGTTTTGTATTCGTAAATGCTTGTGCACTGTGGTGGCTAAATCTAGATCCACAAATTGTGAGTTCGTCGACCTTGGGCATAGTTTCACGTACGCATGTCGACACTCCTAGTCATCTTGAGTCTCTTGGAGGAGGGATTTTGTTCAAGCTCAGGAGAGATAGTGCACATATGCACAGGCTCTCTACGAGGCAGGCAAAGAATGAGAACCACTTTAGTTCTAGAGTTGACGAATGAGCGTAAGGGGTGCACAGAAGGATTCTTCCAAGCATTAAGTTCAAGAGAAAGAGCACAAATATCTTAATCCCTTCAAAGATAACAAATCCGAGGAAGCATAGAAAGGTTGAAGTATCAAAAGGGAAGGTTCCCTTGTTTGGAAGACGAATAGATGAAATCTGTTCAGAAGAAGCCATGGTCTGTTGCAACCATTGGATATGGGAAAGAATGTGGGAGTTAACCCTTGGAATCATTCAGAATTTGTGAGTTCAACAAACTAAGTGAGTTTGTCGTAAGAGAGGTAGAATCCATGAAGTCCCAAAGTTAACTCTGAACCTTAGATATGAGGATGCTTGGGAACCATCCCGACCATCAGATCTAGGAGGTAGACGATAGTCAAGTTACCAGAACTACCCATGACTTAAGAATCTGACATCGAAGATGGATACGAGTTGTTTAACAAGAGGAGAGGCCATCCCAGTCATCAGATCGACTCAAATACTCACTAGAGTTACCGAATCAAACACCAGTCATTCGATTTAATCAACAGTTGGGAATCATTGCGGTTTGCAAAGGTGAATTTAGCGGACCCGCTAGTTCATGGCCTGTAATCAACCCATGTCATTGATCTCATTGGGGATGGAATATCAACGTCTAGGATCAGATCAGAGTCGAGCAAGCACTTTCCAAATTTCAAAGGTTAAGCTCTCTGATAAAGAGCACGCACTGGGGCCCCACAATTACTGTGAACCGTCGATCGATGGACACCTCAGTATTGGTCGGATCATGATCATTGGGCCTTCAAAAATTGTGATAGGGATGATTCTGAGCCCCTTAGGAAATCCACAGAGTGACGGAGTCCTTCAGTATCTTCGGTCTGAGAGAATCAAAAATCTTAGGAGAGATAACATTTTCAAGAGAAAAGGAGAGACCCAAGATAGCCAGGCTCACAGGAAGAATGAAGGATGAGGCCTTGAACATCTACAAAACTCTTCCAAGTTGGGAGAATCCTGAACCATTAGATCAATGTCCAGGGAAGCAGAGGAGAAGCACTGAGAAGGGAACAAATCCTAATCGTTGGATCTGAGTGAAATGGGATGATAGTCATCCGATCTAAGGTAAAGTGCATGCGTTTTAACCTTTGTGTGCACAGGAGGTTGACTGGCCAAAGTCTCGAAGTGAAGTGGGGTCATTCATTGCCAAGAGTAACAGGTGGCGCAAGATCCACAACCCCTGAGCGAGAGCTTATGGTCAAGGAGAGTTTGAAATTGCTGAAGTAAATCATGACCGTTGGTCGTCAGGGGAGGTATGTGTCAACAGATCCGAGGCTCTGGGAAGAATCACTTTGTTGAGAGTTGAAACTCTTGAAACCTGAAGTCTGGAGTGAATCTGGATTGTCAGATCCAGAGAGAGGTGTGGTGACATATCGCGAGCTTTAGGAGGGAGAAAAGGTTGAGAGTTGAGATTTTTGAATCCTAGAAATCCAAAGTGAATCTCAGCCACCTGATTCAGAGGGACATTTGACATAAATGCACACACTCCGGAGGAAAGAAGTGGGTGAAAGCGCCGAAGTCCTGAAGGAGATATCGATCGTTGATTGAGGAGGTGGTTGAAGGAACATTGACTTGGTCTTGGTTGAAAAGCGCCAAAGTCCCGAAGAGGACCAAGGTCATTGATTTGGAGAGGAAATGTGTCGGAAGATCCAACACTACAGAAGGATTCACTCTAGAGATTTGGGTTTGTGGAGAGCGGATATAGACCGTTGATCGGAGTAGACGCGTGGCATCCTATATACAACTCCAGGTATGGAGAACTCCGGGAGAAAGGGGTGAATGAAGGAGTAAGAACTCCTAAAGGCTGGAGATTCAGAGCTCATCATAACTGTCCATTTTTTGAGGACAGGTGTCAGTATATCTTCCACTCCAGAAGATAGCTACTAATGGAGGAAGCGAAAGTTGAGAGTTGAAACTCCCAAAACCTGAATCATAAAATAAATCACAGCCGTTGATTTTGAAATCTTTGATCTGATCCATAGATTCGAAAAGGATAGATCTGATCCATAAATTAAGAAGCACTGTCAAGGTCATGAGATTGACGGTCCCATCACATTGCGGGGATCGAAGGTGCGTGAACTTTTAAAAGTTGAGGGCAAGCCACAATCTAGTTCACGGTTTTGGAGAAAGGACACGTGGAGGCTCAAGGTGAATTGTGGGGCTAAAAGTAGTTTGGTTTCAAACCAACCTTGGCCATGCCTACAATCGCATGGTTACATAAGGCCATCGCCCAAGGTCATATCAAGGAAGGGGTTTATCAGAAAAGGAGCTAGTGCCCAGACTCTGAGATTTCATAGGCATGAAGGGGAAGGTCGTGAGTACCATTAGACCTGCACTCAGAAGTCAAAGGGGTCTACATTTAATTACAGAGTGAGATCATTAGGGTCTCAGAGAGTCATTTGGCTTTAGAATAAATGATCCTTGACCAGGAGATCGGACTGGTTCCCTGATTTTCCAAATTAGAAACCATGAATGGAGAATCTGTCCTTTAAGAAAAATGAAATTTTTTATGCCCCGTTGTGGGTCTGTTACAAATTGGTATCAAATAATGGTTACAACACTTGGATTTATTGGGCTCATGTACGAGTCATGTAAGGAGGTATTGTTATCTGCATTTACTCCTTGAGGAGAAGGAGTGCAGATTGAACCTGTGATTTTGGGAATTCTTGTTGAATTTCAGTAGAAGAATTTCTTTAGCCCATTGTCAAAGTGATAACTACTCTTACCAGAGTAGGTATATGCTACTTAAAATTTATAATAAGACTTGAATGTGGATAGATGAAGGTGGCAGGGTTTTGTCAAGGGTAGCTGAAGCCCGAAGGACGGATGACTTGGTGTTCATAACACTTCTTCTAAGCATGGGTAGTTGGAACTTTAGGCACTGATGATGGCGGATTATATAATGGTTAATACCTTTGTGGGCTTAAAGGAATCTGATAGGATCAGGTAGGATCCTTGGGAGTTATAGTTACTTATTTAAATTAAAATCAGAGTATATAACTCCTCATGACAAGAGAAAACTGAGATGGGAAAAACCCTATGGATGTTGAGTAAAGAAGGTTTTCTTGCTAGACGTTGTCGCATAAAGAGGAAAGTGACCCTGGTTGGTTATTTCCATGAGAGAAGGCAACATCAATATGATATATGACTGTCAGATTAGTCTTGTAAATGACTGAAATCTAAAACTAAAGGATACTAATGATGAAATTAAACTATCAAGCGAATGCATGAGGTAAAAAGGTGCAAGAGATGCACCTACTTATACATGAATGTGTATACATGATCATAAGGATGATTGGAAGATCCTTGAAAAAAGGATATAGAACCCTGATATGTCCATGTGTGTGAATGACATGGAAAAAGTGCAAGCAGTAAGCTAGCATGATGAATACTTATCTATGTTTAATTATCCTTGAGTGCATGGGTTTAATGCATTTTGGAGCTTCCTAATATGAAGACTAATATTAATACCAGTTAGGTATGAATGATATTAAATGTGCAAGTGATGCACATGTATGATGTAAGAGTATAGTTATAGATACAATATGGTTTCCCTGATGAGTGAAATATAAAGCAAGAATTACTCTTGTCCAAAATAAATGAATACTATGGATGCATGGATGACTCCATTTCGAAGAGTCATGAAAGTTTTGTTCCAAATAATAGATTGAGGGGGAATGTATTCCATTTCCTCGAGAAATACTAATATAATTAGATAAAAAGGGTAAATGAGAAAAGATGCTCTGTTGTCATAATAAGAGGAAAATGATTATGCCTTTGAGAATCACATGAGAAGGATTGTGAACAATCCTGAGTTGACTGATCTTAAAAGTAGATATGTAGGTGGGATGTGAAATATACCTATGACAACTACATGCAGGCTTAGGATTATGAACATGGTTAAATATATCATGGATGTAAGTTAACAAACCAGAATACGTATGGATACATAATTAGGTACATGACAAAGATGCACGTTTATATCCTTAGGGAATATTTGGTAAATAGATAAAATCTAATTCAAGGTTGAGTCCAACACAGATAGTTATGGACGTGCAATAAGGAAGTCGCATGCTGAAGGAGTCCCCCGTGGAAGAACTGTGAGAAAATTCTGTCAAGACTCAGGGGATGAGAGTCACAACCTTAGTAACTGTTGAGAAACTAAGTCATAAACTACAAGATTCTCT
>ML779837.1:449132-463447 GCA_009831015.1 Picea engelmannii | reverse complement strand
ATATATATATATAGAGAGAGAGAGAGAGAGAGAGAGAGAGAGAGAGAGAGAGATAAGAGCCCTGGATTAAATTTTGAAAGCATTATGTAATGAATAGGAGACTGATGAATGAATACATGAGTATGTTTGATTGAATAGGCTTGGTTGAATCCATGTTAAGAAAAGGCAGTAAGGCCTTTAGAGATAACTCAGTTGGGTTGGAAATCCCCAGACATTGTAGAAAGAATTGGAAGAAGGGGAGAGCCCCTAACTCTTTTCTTGTTATGTGTTATGTTCCCTCTTGAATGAGAAAGATGATTTACTAATAGAAGTTAATGTTTTGACACCAGAGTGATGAGGATTGTATTACTGCAGAAACAATTGAGAATTGTCGATATTGCACTCATGAAAACATTAAGGATAATGGGATGAAGTGCATACATATATGTTAGGACATGTTTGAAAATGTTTTATTAATTTAAATGCTATGGTACTTGCATTTTTAATTTACATGACGACTAATGTGTTTATGATGTATGTCATGTGTAGAAATAAATAGATTGGAACTGTTGAGAAAGACAGTTGCCAATAACGAACAACCTCAATCAGAGGATGACTATGAGAAGGTTCTTGTTGAAATATTGTTGAAGGGACTTTAAAAGTACCCATGGAGCACCACTGATGGGATAATATCAGAGGGGTTGCTAACAACCAAAACTGGTATAAAAATGTTCATGCCTATGTGGCACAAGGTATGAAGCGATTGGGTAGGAATCCATTCTGAATTTTTTTACGGTCTTAATGTTATGTATGGAATGTTGAAAGGCAGTGTATGCCTTGGATACCCAAGTAGGGTATGATTCAGGAAGGAGAACCTGAATGATGGAGGTGTGAACCTATGGTAGTAAAGATTGATTGTAATCCTTGGGAGAATTCATGAACTGATATGTCATGAATACATGGACCAATCAAGGAATGATTGTAAACAAAAGTGCTCATAGATAGCACGTTGTATGGAATGCATTGAGGGAATGCATGTTGCATAATATGGCAAACAATGGATTTTTCAGTAAGAAAGGAGGACCTTCCAATGTTTTTCTTACATTATGTAAGCGTTGAAGGAAAACTAGTCTGGGTGGCCATGAGTGTTGGCACCCTGGTTATTAATGGAGGGAGAAGGCTTAAAGGCATTCATGTGAAAATTTTGAGTTTCATGTGTACTAATTTGGGAATCATGATCATCTTGTAGCCAAAAGTATAGTCCTATTGCAACAATGAATGAGAATGAATAAACCATATGGTGAAAATCTTGGCTAAGCTCCAATGCACCATGACAAAGTACTCGTCGTAAAGTGTGGGAAACTTAAAATCAATGAAAAGCTGCATTGGATATGAATGTGGCCATGAATGTTGGCACATTCATTAAGGTCAATTTATATATGAATTACGTTCTGAAAAATTTGGTAGGCTGAAATGATACATAGGTAAGGGATGAGGTATCCTTTTTCTTTGTATCATTGAATAGATGAAAATGAATTGGACTGTTAGCATGCTTGATTTTGAAAAGGTAATGTGCATGAAAACTAACAATTTGTTTGGTTGAGGAATGTTGAAATTGCAGGAGGAAATGGGTCTTGGATATGGCAATATTGTAAACCCATAAGGAAGAACAATTTGATATTGAGCCAAACTGCAAGGAATGGTATTTCATTTTTTGAGAAAGTGAATTTGATTGTTAGTATGCACAATTTTGAAATTGTTTGTGATGATGTTATAAAGGTGCAATAAAATGTATGTGCATGGAAACTAACAATTTGTTTGGCTGATTGAAGATGAAAGTGCAGGAAGCAAATGAGTCTTGAATATGGAAGCATTGTAAGCCATAAGGAAGACCAATTGCCTACTAAGCCAAATCGATATGGGAAGGAAAGTCCCATAATTATGAATATATTTCCCATGTGAAACAAATATGGAAACAAAATGTGGAATTTGGATATCTGTGGGTCACAAATTTACAAGAAAATTTTAAATTTTAAATTTATGATGATGTCTCATGAATTTTTATATGCCTGTGATACGGGTGAGAAAGAGTATAATTCAATCACATGAAATAGAGACTGACTCAAGAGAAGGAGAGTAACCTTCGTCCCTATCTATGATTGAGTTGGGAGAAGGAGAGTAACCTTCATCCCTAAATTTAGCTGAGACCGAAGGATGTCAAGCTGTAAAAGCTTGAAAAATGGCTACTGTTGAGCCATGAGAACCCTGTGGTAAGCTATGATCGCCTAGAATATGTTGTGTTGAGGTAGCACAAGCTGGAGGGATGCCTTGAAAGAGAAATTCTGAGGGATGCCTTGACTGTAAGACTCTATAGAGTCTTTGGAATTATTTTTGTTTGAGAAAACCTTGGCAAGGAAAGATGGATCACCCGAGGGACTGTATAGTAGAGAATGGGATGCCTAATCTTGGGCCTGGAGGGTGAGTGACTGCAAGTAAGAGGATACCTTAATATTTCTTTTAAACTATTGATTGGGATCATGCACACGATGGGTAGTTCTTCCTGTGCGAGAAAAACTTGGCAAGACAAGATGGATCACCCAAGGGATTGTATAGTAGAGAAGGGGATGCTTGAGCCTGGGCCTCGAGGGTGAGTGACTGAAAGGAAGATAAGACCTTAATAGTTCTTGTAAACTATTGATTGGGATAATGCACCCAATGGGTATGTCAAGGAAAAACAATGAGCCTGGATAACAAAACAACCATGTGGATACAAATCCACAAACTGCACAGATAATTATTGTGCTAAGATTATGAAATTTTCCTAGGAATTTTTATGCAATGCTTTCGCATAAGACTATGATTAAAATTCTTGTTGTCCAAGAATTATTGAAAGTAGGTGACCAAGATTAAGGGTCTGAAAAAGGACTCGACCGAGGAAGAAGGATCAATATTTCTGAAACAACTGAATGAAAAAGGAATGACAGGTGTTTTTTAGAATGAACACCGAGGATGATGTTCCTTTAAGGGGGGGGGGATCGTAACACCCCATTTCCCCCAGCTTGTAATTAATATTATAATAGGATTACCATGCTAAGTCATGTGGACAATGTCAATGTATTATTGTTAAACAGCCCATAACTAACTATTGGGTGTGAAGCCTTGAACTATGAGCCATGATATCTCTAGAGGAAAGAAACCAGATAATGAAGAAAGGACCAGTGGTTGAATCATCAACCACCCCCATGAATGGAAACATGGTCTAGCTATAGGATGTCATCTCGAAATACCACATAGACCTACAGACCCGAGCTTCCTTCTGACAGAAGGAACAAGACAGGTCGAAAAACCTTCCAGAGGAGGGAAGGTAACATACATACAGAGACACGAGAGAAGAACACACGCTCATAAGAGAGATGTGAGAACCTAAAGGAAGTGACGAGAACACGACTCGAAGAACCTGAATGTGAGCTTGATGTTGAGGAAGTATCTGATAAACCTCGCAGGGTCGTTGTGATAGAGAGAGTTTCTCTGAGAGATGGCGTAAATTCCCTAGTGATATCATGGCTTGCCATGGGGGTGGCTAGAGTGCTAAGAATGAATGCCTCTGAGCCTATGGTTGGGTGGAAAGGCGCACACCCATAGTTAGTTGGTTGGATGAAACTTGTAATAGATAAGTATTCTCATACTCTTTGAAATTAAGCTGTAATTATGTAATGAAATGGGGTATACTGTGAAGGACCCAGGAATGTGTATGTTTGCTTAATGGTTATACTGTATTGATCTATTCCTATTTAAATTGTGTATTTAAGCAAGTATGGATTGGACATGTTTTGTATTCGTAAATGCTTGCGCCCTATGGTGGCTTAAGCTATATCCACGAACTATGAGTTCGTCGACCTTGGGCACAGTTTCACGTATGCATGTAGACACTCCTAGTCATTATGAGTCCCTTGGAGCAGGGATTCTGTTAAATATTAGGATATATAATGCACGTATGCACAGGCTCTCTGCGAGGCAAGCAGATACCGAGAACCACTTAAATTCCAGAGTTGACGAATGAGCGTAAGGGGTGCGTGAAAGGATTCTTCCAAGCGTTAAGTTCAAGATAAAGAGTGAAAAGATATTAATCCCTTCAGATCTAACAAATCTCAGGAATAGTGGGGAGGCTGAAGTGTTGAAAGGGAAGGTTCCCTTGTTTGGAAGATGAACAAACAAAATCTTTTCGGAAGAATCCACAGTCAGTTGCGACCATTGGATATGGGAAAGAATGTGGGAGTTAACCCTTGGATTCATTTGGACTTTGTGAGTTCGACAAAATGAGAGCATTATTTGTAAGGGAGGTAGAATCCCTGAAGTCTTGAAGTTAACCCTAAACCTTAGATCTGAGGATGCCCGGGAACTGTCCTGACCGTTAGATCTAGTAGGTAGACGATAGTCAAGTTACCAGAACCACCCATGACTTAAGAATCTGGCAGCGGAGATGGATGCAAATTGTTTAATGGGAGGAGAGGCAATCACGGTTGTCAGATTGACTCAAATACTCACTGGAGTTACCAAATCAAACACTAGCCACTCGATTTAATCGATGGTTGGGAATCATTGTGGAGTGCAAAGGTGAATTTAGCGGACCTGCTAGTTCATGACCCACAATCAACCCACGTCATTGATCTCATTGGGGATGGAATACCAACAATGATCCAGGTGGATATCGGTGGCCACCCACCTTTTCCAAATGGCTCAAAATAGTTTTCTGGCCATTTTGGCAATTTACTATTTTTAGCAGGTTTTAACTTCCGGGGCCATTTTGAGGGCCTAAATGAAGGTTTTTCAAGATCAAGGTTCTCAGTGATAGCCAAATGCATAATTGAGCCCCCAAAATGAATCTCCTCGATGATACCTTTCCAACGAGCTATCACATGCCTAAAGCGAAGATCGTATGCAAAAGTTACAACCCCGGGAAGTTGATGTACTAACTTACCCAAACGGGGCCCACATGACTTTTGGCGCTTCATCTCCTAGGGTTAGGTTTTTGGATGTCTAGGACTTTTGGCATTCCCGTCTATTGTAAAAAAGGCCTTCCGAGCCTCATTGTAATCATATTCTTGCGAATGCAAGTAGCCGTCACATCTCTTCTCAGAGATAAGCTGCCACCATTCTAGTGAGTCTTTCACTCTGTATTTTTACAGTCTCTGTACATTTCTTTGATTAATAGAAATCATCTATTACTGTATATCTACTGTGTTTATGGTTGCATCTCTGATACATTTCTGTTATATTATTGAATATCTACAATATCTCTGTGCATTTATTTATTATATCTCTGCTCTCATTTCGTGCCGAAAATAATCCAGATCAAACAACTAGGATCAAACCAGAGTCAAGCAAGAACTTTCCAAATTTCGAAGGTTAAGCTCTTTGATAAAGAGCATGCATATTGGGGCCTCGCAATTACTGTGAACCATCGATCGGAGGACACCTTGGTATTGGTCAGATCATGACCATTGGGCCTTGAAAAGTTGTGAGTGGGATGGTTGTGAGCCTCTTAGGAAATACACGGAGTGACGGAGTCATTTGGTATCGTCGGTCTAAGAGAATCAAAAAGATCAGAAGAGATAAAAAGTTTTCAAGAGCAAAGGCGAGACCCAAGATATCTGGGTTTGTAGGAAGAATGAAGGTCAAGGCCTTAAACATCTACAAAACTCTTCCAAGTAGGGAGAATCCTGGACCATTAGATCAACATAAAGGGAAGCAAAGAAGAAGAACTGAGAACAAAATAGATCCTAACCATCGGATATGAGTGTAAGGGGATGATAGTTGTCCGATCTAAGGTAATGTGTACGAGTTTTAACCTTTGTGTGCATAGGAGGGTTGACTGGCCAAAGTACCGAAGTCTCGAAGTGAAGTGGGGTCATTCATTTCCAAGAGGGATAGGTGGTGCAATATCCACAACCCCTAAGTGAGAGATTGTGGTAAAGGAGAGTTTGAAATTGCCGAATTAAATCCTGACCATTGGTCATCA
The DNA here is from genome assembly GCA_009831015.1 of Picea engelmannii. Taxonomy (NCBI): domain Eukaryota; kingdom Viridiplantae; phylum Streptophyta; class Pinopsida; order Pinales; family Pinaceae; genus Picea; species Picea engelmannii. Next base: position 457,449 of record ML779837.1, on the reverse strand, counting down.
AGGGATGTATGTGTCAACAGATCCGAGGCTCTGGGAAGAATCACTTAGGAGGTTTTAGTTGAGAGTTGAAACTCCTGAAACTTGAAGTCCAGAGTGAATCTGGATCGTCAGATCCAGAGAGACGTGTGGTGACATATCATGAGCTTAAGTAGGGATAAAAGGTTGAGAGTTGATATTTCCTAACCCCAAAAATCCGAAGTGAATTTTAGTTGTTCGATTCAGAGGGACACGCGGTAGAAATCCACACACTTTGGAGGAAAGAAGTGGGTGAAAGCACTGAAGTCCCGAAGGAGATATCAATCACTGATTGAGGAGGAGGTAGAAGGACCATTGACTTGGTATTGGTTGAAAAGAGCTGAAGTACTGAAGAGGACCAGGGCCGTTGATTTGGAGAATATAGGTGTTAAAAGATCCGACACTCTGGAGATTTGGGTTTGTGGAGAGAGAATATAGACCGTTGATTGGAGTAGATGCATGGCGTCTGATATATAACTTTGGGTACAGAGAACTCCGAGAGAAAGGGGTGAATGAAGGAGAAATAACTCCCGAAGGTTGGGGAGTCGGAGCTCATCAGAACCGTCCAATTGCTGAGGAGAAGTGTCAGCAGATATTTCACTCCGAAAGATAGCTACTGATAGAGGAAGTGAAAGTTGAGAGTTGAAACTCCTAAAACACAAATCACGAAATAAATCACAACCATTGATTTTGAAATATTAGATCTGATCCGTAGATTCAGAAAGGATAGATCTGAGCCGTCAATTCAGAAGCACCATCAAGGTCGTGAGATCGGCGGTCCCATCACATTGTGGGGACCAAAGCTGCGTGAACTTTAAAAAGTTGAGGGTGGGCCACAATCCAGACCACGGTTTTGGATAAAGGACACATGGAGGCTCAAGGTGAATTGCAGGGTGAAAAGTAGTTTGGTTTCAAACCACCCTTGGCCGCACCCGCAATCATGTGGTCATGTAAGGCCATCGCCCAAGTTCATATCAATAAAGGGGCTTATCAGAAAAGGAGTTAGCGCCCAAACTTTGAGATTTCATAGGCGCGAAGGGGAAGGTTGTCGGTACCATTAGACCTACACCCGAAATTCGAAGGGGTCTATGTTTAATTACAGAGTGATACCATGAGGGTCTCAGAGAGTTATTAAGCTTCAAAATCAGAGATCCTTGAATGGGAGGTCGAACTGGTTCCCCGACTTTCCAAATTAGAAACCATGAATGAAGAATTTTTCCTTTAAGAAAAGTGAAATATTTTATGCCCCATCATGGGTGTGTTACAGATCCCTGGGTGAAGCATCTGGAAGGTTTATATATAGGATTTTATCTTTTTAACGAACATCAATCATAATGGGCCTTTAGCCTCTTCTTCCCATAGAATGAGGGACAACCCCTTCTTGGGTCAGTACACCCTAAAATATCAAGAGATAAGGAAATGGGGGGTTTTAGTGATGGAAAGTGGTAATTATGATTGGTAATGGTATGATGTCTCTTCAAGGGAGATTCTAGTAGTAAACCCATTCCTAAGGCAAACCACTTACTAGGGCATAATGTCAAACATGAAGGTAAAACAGGAAAAAATGCATAATTTCCAAGCATATGTCATGAAACCTAAAGCAATATAAGATACAACATACTCAAATGCCTCAAATATTGAAATGACACTCACCATAATACCTGACTTGTACCTCATGGAGCAAGGCCTATTTAATTCCAGAAGCCAGCGTGTGTGGTGGATACCATATTGAAAATCCTGACCTTTGTGATGGTGAGAAGGGTCTTCATCTGTGCAAGTGGACACTACCAGTCATGTAGACTCTCGATATGCCATATATGCAACTTGAGGGCCTCAAGACATAATCTCCTTAGTTATCCCACAAAATGGGGATAACAGTAACCATAGAACCTGATATGGATTGGGATGGGGAACACATTTTAATTTTTATTTCTCCATGATTTTGGTGGACACCAAATTTTCTATACTTCCACCATATATGACCAGATTGATTTTTTTTTTCTCTTCTCAGTATCTTCTACTATCTTATTTTCAGGTTTAAGTAACACTCTCTAGAACAATAGATTCACATCTTTCTTCTATTGAAGTACCATCACATTTTCACCAACAATCTGTGCCTCCTTTTCCTATGAGACATATGTTTTGGCTTTACTTATTTTTCCTGAATTATGATTTTCTAGACATACAAATACCTCATGTCCCCATAATCCACATCTGTATTAAGTAAAATAAACTCACCTTTTCCTCTTTCAAATCCTCTGCCCCTTCCAGTGCCATTTCCTCCCCTATTAATTTGGCTACTAGTGGAATAATCCTCCTTTCCATTGTCTCTAGAAACATTTGTTCTGCCCCTACCTATGGGTCCTTTCCCTCATGATTTCTATTGTAGTTTATTGTCAATATTTTCTTCCACCTTCAAAGGAACTTGATAGGATTCATCTACATTACAAAAGTAATTCATGCTCATCTCATGTTGAATCTGATATTTGAACCCATTCATGTATCTTGCCACTCTTTGATATTCAGGTTCCTTTGTCCTTGATATAAGTGACAATAATTTGAGACACATGTCTCTTTCTACCTCAAGCTATGTACTTGCTTACAAAAATTATGTTGGTAATTGATAGTATGAAATTTCTCCTTGATTTTGCTGACCATCTTCCTTGTAACATATCGCTCTACTAAGCACACTATTAGTGACTTATTATTTGATGACACTTGCTTGCAAGTGATTCGGGTATGGTAATATGTGATTTCATTTATATTATGAGTTATGTATGATGATTTTGAGGTGTTATGGATTATTTATTATATTGATGTATACATATATTGACAGATGATTTTGATGATTCATCCTGAGTATGCATGACACATGACATGTTAAGGATGATGATGGCATCGATGGATTACCTTGGACTCTGGATTGAGTTGGGGAGTGAATTCTATCTATTGAGTATTTCATTTCATGAACATATGTTGTATGATTAATTATAATATGATTTATGTATATGGAATTATTGACAATGTTTTTGTCAGTGGATGTAGGCTTGAGGATGCTTGCTAATTTGACTCACATAAGGAGTAGAGGGGCCATGCACATAAACCAAAAATTTGAGGGAGAGGTGTGAAAACATCTTGTTGAGGGGTCCTAAATCCCTTTAACTTGACAATAGGAACCAAACCCACCACCGAGGCCCAATTAGAATCTACAACGTTTAATAGTGGAATGGTTCTCCAGATCTTGCGATCCGGCCAAATAATCAACAGGCTTTACGTTTTCTAGGGAAAGCTTCTCCTTCAGTTCAAACATTCTCTTTTTGTATTTTCACTAATAGGTGGGACCGATACAAGATAAAAACTGATATAAACCAACTGAGTAAGAAGGTGGGAAAACATAACTACATGAGAAGGCTGAGCTTGGGATAACCCTTTCACTCTAGCATGCAGACAATGATTCTCTACCACAGGCCTAGTACTAATACATTAGACTGTTGGTGTTCCAATTATTGACTAAGATACAATTTATTAGAAGAAAAAATACATGCAATAAATGATGGAAAGAAAAACAATTTCCTTAACTCTAATCATCAATCACATATTAACACAATGATTTACTTTTCATCATTAAAGACAAGAACTATAAAAACATTGAATCAGATAAATTATCAACATATTTAGAAGCTCTTACTCATTACAACATCTATTCATGAGATGAAATCATAAATAATTCTTCTTCACATCCAATCATACACACTTTTGATAAAAACACAAACTTGTCTCTGGTCCTAAACAAGACTTCTCAATTAAGGTAGCTCCAAAATAGTTCTTTACAAATCCAAAAAATGAGGGTCTTTGTAACAACCATCGACCTCTTCCTAACATGTCAATCCTCTTATTTATAGCATATTATTAACTAAAAATAACTATTAATGTGTAGCTAAGTAAAACAAAACTCACCACATGGCGCTTTCTTCTATTAGTCTTTCTAAGAGTCATCACATGATCTCACTTGAGTGGATGACTCTTCTAGTACTCCGACCATTTGAAAAAGAGATCCTCGCATGTGTTAGCATATGGGAATATATGTTGTTCCATTGGGGCAGAAATAATATCACTTTCCTTTACTTACCATGCCCAATATTTAACTATTCTGGCACTTAACTGCTTCAACATGGCTCAAGCTTTGATCGGGTGTTCCATGAACTGCTGCACTTGTCCCGGCGCCATGTCCACCACCTTTTCTGTCTCTGTAGCCCATGATGAGTCTTGTTTGGCATGTGATTTGACTGTGTTGCGTAAGTCGACAAAGTTTGCAGGTGTGCCAAATTTGGGGAGGCCAATGTCTCTCATTGCTTGGTTGATCTTGGTCCATCTCTTTTCGCACTCGGCCCATTTCTATTGGATTTCCTGATAAGGTTCTTGAGCCATTTTTTCCCAATATTCGACCGATTTCTTTATGCAGTCGAGACTTCTTTCCTTTAACACCCAGATGCCATTCTCTTCGACATCTCGTCCCTATTGAACTGTGTTGATATAGTCGATCCTTTCTATGGATTTGTGTGTTTTTTCATACCACCTATCCATATTCTTGTATGTGGCCAGCACCATGAGGGTGTCTTCTTGAATCTCGACTATCCTTGCAGTGAATAGGTGTCGTTCATCTGTAAATTTACCGTAGGCCTCCTGGAATTCACTCCTTAGGAACAATGCGGCCTGTGTGGTGTCCTGGTAATATTTTGCCAAATGGGGTAGATGTTCCAAATCCTTCAGAGCAGAGGCCAACTACTCTTCCTCCCTTTTTTCTCTATCTAGGGTGGCATCTGTGATTTCCATCCCTGCGCTGATAAGTTCAGATGTCTTGGCATGCTCCGTGTTGGTCAGTTTTTCCTCTGTGGTGATGAGGATGGAGAAATCTAAAGTAATCCTCCTCTTCTTGGTGGTTCTCTGCATGATATATTTCCTTTTCCAGTCATAGGAGATGGCATGTATGTCAGCAACTTCATCCATGGGTTCGGGGATTTGTTGATCTCCCTAGGTAATCATATTTACCAGGCTCCTGATGGTGTATATTTGTTCAAGATTGGGTTCTTGAACCTCCTCCATGTGTTCCAAAGGTCCAGACTCTATTTGTTGCTCATCAGGAAGTTGAGTACCGATTGAAATTGAAGCATCATGGGTAGGCTTGGTACTTACTTGATAATCGACCGTCGAGATGTCAATTTCCTGTTGTGGAGCTTCTTCTTTTTGCTTCCCCGAACTGGCTCGTCCGTCGGACTATCCATTTGAGTTTCTGGTACATCGACTAGTTCAGTGTCTAAGACATTTTCGACCTCTTGGTCATTAATTGAAGGGACCTGAATTTGAGTGTCGAGAGATGGGGAAGATGCCTTCTTGGGCTCCTTTTCCTCGATGATTTTCACATGAGTCACCAAGGATACCTACAGACTTTCTTCATCATCATAGATGTTTATCAATTTGCATAGGGGTTTTGGCGCACTTTCTTCCCCTGATGTTCTTACTGTCTTCGACTGAGCTGAAACATCCCCCAGTGATCTGTCCTATGGTGTTGTAACTTTAGGGTCATCTGACCCAGTGATTTCATCAATTTGTATTAGCTCAAGGCCGCTTGGACCTACCCAACTCTCATCTGAGTTGTCGGTAGGGGACCCTAACATTCCTATGAGGTCTGGGTCGTCTTGCAGCTGATAAATTACTCATTACACTTGTTATATCATGAGAAATCCCCTTCCCATGCATCTTGTGTCATAGGAAATCCTCTATCCTTCACTAGAGCCACCAGGGGAACCTCTGTTGCTTCTATCGCTCTGATCTCTTCCCTGGCTCTGAGGGCTTCTTGAGCTGATTAATCTATGGTAATTGCTTGTTCATCTAGGCTCATGGCCCTAAACTAGGTCATTTTGGGGTCAACCATCCTTGCTACCACCTCGTCCTAGTCCTGGGAATTCTCCGTGAAGATTTCATCTTCAAATTTGTCGTGGGTGTATTGTAACAACCCTAAGTAATTAATCAATTGTCATGATTTAAATAATTGTTTAATCTATACTAGTTTAATTAATTAATTGTCCTGATTAAATAATTGTTTAATGTATATTAGTTTAATTAATTAATTAATTAATTGTCCTAATTAAATATTTGTTTAATGTATATTAGTTTAATTAATTAATCAATTAATAATCATGATTAAATATTTGTTTAAGAAATATTGGTTTAATAAATTAATAATTTTCTTTTTGAAACTTAGTGTATCGGTAGATGACCCATTAATGAAAAGGAGATAAGGTGGTTGAGAATTAATGGGGGAAGAAGGCGGTGAATGATGGGAAGGGAGGATAAGGCAAGGGGGAAACACTGAGGAGAGGGGGACTTTGGTTTTGGAGCATTATTTTTCATATTAGAGGACTGTATTATTGGTTTGGCTAGGGGGGAAGCTTGCTGGAGGATAGTAATATTGGTTTTTCTTGAGGAGCTTGTTGGAGGTCTGTCACAGGGGGCACCTATTGCTGGGAGTTTTGTGCTCGAGGGGCCAGGAAACCGCAAGGATTCCTGGAGCTAGGGAGTCGGAGATGCTCTGTTCCTAGCTAGCTGGGATGAAAAGATTCATTTTTCAGGCAGTTTCAAGAAGTTAGCAACAACGGGAAAGAAAAGGGACAAACTTCTTCTTCAAGAGGTATTTTACCAGTATTAATTTTGTTCTGAATGAAATTTATGTTACGTATCTACATATTGAAAATGTGTAATATGTTGTGTAATCTGTTTTGTGACTATCTTGGGCTGTATAATTTGAGAATTTGATATTTAACTGATTAATTTACTAATAAATTCAACATAAATTAGATAGATTTGTTGTAATGAAAACAAAATTAGAAATTAGATGTCATGTTCAAGAAAATAAAACTAATTTAGATTACAAATTTACCATTTAACTTTGAAGCCTTAATGAAGGAATTTACACATGGTATCAAAGCACTAGTTTAAAATCTGGAGCCAAGGGCCTACCCACCTACCCGCATGTAAGAAGGAAAGTTTAGGAATGGAATTGTTCCAACCCATCAATTTAAACAACCCTTGATATAGTTATATTGAAACCCTAAATAAAATGTATAGGGTAAATATATATCGAAAGCAGCCTGAAAACCCACAACCTGAAAACCCTGGGAAAAGGGCCTTGAAACCCTTTAATTAGATATAAATCTGAGCTCAAGCTCCAAGAAACCTGGAAGCCCAAATAATAAATAAATAAATAAATAGCCAGCAAATTTTAAACACTTGTTTTTAAGTAAATAGAGTTATGTATATATTGAAATATATTGAAGAAGTATATATATATATATATAAAATGTTGAAACCCTGGGGTTTTGAGGCTAGATGCAACCATATAATCTGGGGAGTGGAGCATATTAAGAGAAATCGAACCAATTACTGCTACCACCATTTCCATTTCCCCTCACACCTCACGCTTAATTCGCATATAATATCTGCCCTTTTCAAGTTGTATACATTCTCACTCGAAATTATAACTCGAGACCTACCACTACACTATAATTTTTCCAACCAGTTGCAAGTCTTTGGAATTTAGCAGTGCAACCCAATAATTACACTGAAAATCACAAATCCATGGCAATTTATTCAAAAGGGTTGATTAAACAAAGGTACCCATTGGAAGAATTACACTAAATAATGGGACCAAAGGCCCAATCTATCTCTTCAAGTTCACAAGACACTTTCCTTCCAAGCCAACACAACAAAAAATATCAAATCCTAGTCCTCGAGATCAATGACCAAGACAAGAAATGAGGCCACAAAGACATAAGAGTGCATTGCGCATAGCTTTGATGGACGAGGGGACGACAAGACTTTGTGGTGACTCGTGGGGATTCAAACATTTGGCTTCATGATAGCAGAAGAAACTGTAGAATCCAAGGTTGTATCTCTAACCAGTGCAGAAGTCATGGTAGTTGATGAGTAGAAAATGTTAAACACGAGGCCCAATCTCCAAGTGTAGGTCACATAGAAAAGTCACAACACAACATACAAATCAGGATCTGGCACAAACTAAGCATCAAGCGTAGGAAGGAGAGACCATGATGGAATCATTGTGCATAGGCTATCTCATTAAAAGAAACATAACACAAAGAAACAACGCATCACAAGCCCAACGCCAAAGCCAAGGGAGAAGCCCACAAGAGGCGACTACATTTTAAAACACATAGTTCAGTGCCCAATGACCAAATGCGACCGACCCAAGCACCTACAAAAAAACACAAGTCAGTCGAGACAGAGC
>ML779837.1:419150-449110 GCA_009831015.1 Picea engelmannii | reverse complement strand
TTGCATTCATATTACTCACAAACAAAAAATAAATCAGAGGCCTTACACAGGGTCACCATGAAATGAATCCATAGACCCTCATAGGTATTATGCGGATCACCTGAAGTGAATCCATAGACCCTGGACATTGAGATTTATGGAAAAAACTGATCCGTTGACCAAGCATACACTCAAGATTCAATCTCCAAACATACGTATAAAATAATGGGTCTTCTGCCCATTTCTCTTTCTTATCCAAAGATTAAGTCGACTTCCATTCCATGTTCAGTCTACCAAACCTATCATCATGTCAAAATAATACATGCAGCGCCAAGGAGGGATCCCACAAAACAGTGCACTATGGCAGTACGGTCGGGCTCTTGAGCTTTGGAAGCCGCCATTACCAACCTACTTCCTCTGTAAATCATTCAAGCCAAGCCCTAAATACAACACATAGCTCAACTCCAAGCCACGAGCCATCAAATTCCTAAGAAGGAGAAGCCATGAGAGAAAGACCATGGGTGGAGCGACAAGAATAGGGAAAACCTCGTGTGTTGGAGTTAGAAAACGCAGGAGTAAGTTCACAATTAGATTTTGTTAGGGTTTGACTAGTTGTTTTCTTTATTTATATTTTATTGTATGTTAAACAAGCCAGAAAAGAGGGAGGGGGCAAGTGGACCTCATGCGAGGATCCACCGCTACTTGATTTTTATTTTTTTTTTAATTATTTTTTTATTTTTATTAACATTTTATTTTATTTTATTTTTTTATTATTTATTTTATTTTTATTTTAATTACTTTAATTTTATTTTAACTCATTGGGTTTTAATTATTTAAAACATAAATAATTAATTTCAATTTTTTAAATTTTATTTCAAAGCATTGATAATAGTAATTAATTAATTAGTTTAATTTAATTAATTAATTACTAATTAATTAATAAGTAATTAATTAATCATTCAAAAATTAATTAACTAGTGATTTGAATGATTAATTAATTAAATGTGTAATTAACATTAATGTATTTAATAATTAACATAACATTATGATACTAATAAAATTTATTTTTGGATTAGATTAAATTTCTGTTGGAGCGGACGAGTTTTGAACCAGCGAACTATCGACCAAGTATAGAGCTTTCACCAAAGACTGTATACCACTACACCATGATAGTAATTATAGGTTAAATGTGTTGATTAAGGCGAGAGAGTCAGTAGTTTTCTTAGGTGAAGAGATCGAGCTTAGAGGCTTTCGACTCTGACCTAGCCACTTCCCCTAAAGAGAGTAATGTTTGTTTACAGACAAGTAAAAAAAAAAACTTATGCCTAACCCTGTTTTCGAGTTTAAGTTGCACAAATGTGAATTGCCCTGGACTCTCCCTGACAAAATTTTGGTTGATGCAGATTCAATTATATAGGATGGTTAGGACTCGAGGAAATCGAGGCAGAGGGGCATCGTCACAGGGACCGCCAACGCCGCCACCACCATCGCCTGAATTAGCTCTCATTCTACACTCTTTGGAGGCCATAAATGAGACTTTAAATGGGTGTCATCTAGTAGGGATCGAAGTGGAGCCCTCACCATATGGAATGGGTAATCCTGAAGCGTCGAGGGATTTAGAGGGAGGGCCTCCACCTGAGGACATCACTAGAGAATTGCAGAAGATCAAACTTCCAGAGTTCGCCAAGGGTCGTGCCAGTGAACGTGCAGAGGCATGGTTGGAAGGAATGACAAGATGTTTCGCCTTAAGAGACTATGCTTCCATATCAAAGGTGAAGATAGAAATCTTTCAGTTAAGGGACAGTACCTTGAACTGGTAGGGAAACCTGGAGAGGCAGTTGCACCTTACCCTAGACACTGTCTCTTGGGAAATTTTTGAGGAAAGGTTCCGAAGAAAATATCTACCAGCTTACTACGAGGAACAACAAGTGGGAGCATTTCATGCTCTAGTATAGGGGAAAATGGCCGTGGAAGGGTATGATATCAGGTTCATGGAGTTGGTGAAATATGTTTCATACATGGATAATGATCAATGACAGGCAGAACGCTTTGTCTATGGGTTAAACCCTAAGATAAGGGCCATGGTGCGGATGTGGAAACTGTCTTCCACAGTGGAAGCAGTTGAAAATGAACATTATGCGGAGGAACACATGAACTTAAATGGAGGTACGATATCGACCTTTCTGTATCATCTTGGATTTGTGGGGAAGGCCCCTAGGACCTTCTCCAGGGGAAGGAGCTCCAGGCCACCTCCTTATGGTAATAGAGTCACACCAAGGATAGTTTCCTTAGGTATTTCAATGGTAGTGAGTGCAGCATCACGTTCATCACCAACGATGCAGGAAGGTCCACGACCATCTCAGTGAGCATCTAGTAGGGGCAGGGGTTCTAGGGGAAGGAACTCATTTCAGAGATCGTCATAGAGCAGTGCACAGGTTCCATCTCGTGTTACATGTTGGGGGTGTGGAGGACCCCATTACCAGCATGACTGCCCAGAGTTGCAAGTAGGATTTGTGCATAGAGAAGGAAAGGCCTCGATGGGAAGAGCAAGCGGTAGCCACCATATTTATACAACAATTAATAATCACCAGGCATAACATCAATCCACGGTGGTGGAGTCGTCAGGTATGTTAAATCATATCAATGTTAAAATTTTATTTGATTCTGGTGCTACAGATAGTTTCATTTCACCTTTTGCATTAGAAAAGAGTGGGTTGGTAGCCTACGAACACAATGACTTTAAAAAAATCAAGATGGCTTCGGGGGAAAAACAAGCAGTAGGACCTAGCATTGATAATTGTCTAGTAGACCTGGGAGTGTGTACTACCAGGTTGAAGGTATACGTCACTGCTCTCGGGATGTATGACCTAATCATTTGAATGGATTGGTTAGAAGCCCATCAAGCTATGGTATATTGTTTCACAAAAAGGGTGCTTTGTGTTGACGATGAAGGAAGGCCAGTAGAGATCCATGATGTACGGAGAAAGGTGTCTCTACGCTTTATATCAACTATGAAGGTTAAGCAATGCATGAGGCAAGGGTGTCAACTATATGTAGTGGAAGCAATGAATGAAAGGAAATGACCCTCCTTGGATCAGTACCCTGTATTGTCAGAATTTAAGGATGTTTTTCCGAATGAGTTGCCAGGGTTACCTCCTGAGAGGGAGCTTGATTTTACTATTGAGCTAAAACCTGGTGCAAAACCAATTTCCAAGACTCCGTATAGGATGACAATGCCAGAACTTTGTGAGTTGCAGATGTAGTTAAAAGAGCTACTCGACTTAGGGCTAATAAGGCCCAGTGTCTCACCTTGGGGTTCACTAGTATTTTTTGTGAAGAAGAAGGATGGTTCCTTACGACTATGTATAGATTACATGGACTTAAACCGTGCTACAGTGAAAAATAGGTACCCAATGCAACAAATAGATGATCTCTTTGATCAGATGAAAGGAGCAACGGTATTCTCAAAAATTGATTTGTGATCAGGGTATCACCAATTAAGGATTAAGGGGGCAATATTCCTAAAACTTCCTTTCGAACTCAGTTTGGGAATTACGAGTTCATTGTAGTACCTTTCGGATTGACCAATACGCCAACAATATTCATGAGCCTCATGAACGATGTATTCCGGAAGTATTTAGACCATTTTGTGCAAGTCTTCCTAGATGATATCCTCATCTATTCCAAGAACAAAAGAGAACATGAGGAACACTTGAGAGTGGTGTTTTCCTATCTTAGAGAGAACAAATTGTATGGGAAGTTGTCGAAATCTTCCTTCTTCCAGAAAGAAATTCACTATTTAGGGCATATCATTTTCGATGAAGGAATCTCTGTGGACCCAGAAAAGGTAAAGGCCATTATGGAATGGCCATTGCCGAAAAATGCTCATGAGGTAAGAAGATTCATGGGGCTAGTAGGTTATTATCTGAGATTTGTGGAAGGGTTCTCTAAAATAGTGAAACCCATCACCACTTTGCAATGCAAAGGGGTAAGGTATGAATGGACAGAAGAATGTGATAGTGCATTCATCGAGCTTAAGAGGTTACTAACTAGTGCACCAATTCTACGAGTGTCGTATATGGAAAAGGACTTCACAGTCTGCATGGATGCCTCAAAGCAAGGGTTGGGGGCTATGCTAACGCAGGATGGAGGAGTGATAGCTTATGCATCAAGAAAGTTGAAGAAACATGAGGAGATTTATGCTACTCATGATTTGGAGTTGGTAGTTGTAATGCTAGCTCTGAAACTTTGGAGGCACTATCTAGTGGGGTGAAACTTTGAGCTCAAAATGGGCCATCAAAGTTTAAAACATCTCTTCACTCAAAGGGATATTAATGCTAGGCAGAGGCGATGGAGTGAGTTCATGAGTGAGTATGATTTTGGTATTTCATACATCAAGGGAAAAGAAAATGTGGTCGCGGATGCCTTGAGCAGGAGACCACGTGTCTTCTCCTTGGTACCCTTAAAAGTCAATCCGAGGGAACGTGTGTTGACGCAACTCCTTGGATATAGTTGGTATTTAAAGGTCACCTCAAACCTCCAGAGTGGGAGGAAATTAGATCCAAAGTATGAAGGATATAGCCTCAAAGTAGATGGACTATTAAGATATCAAGGAAGGATGTACATCCCATAAAGTGGGGATATTCGAAGCATTATACTAAAGGAAGCCCATAGAGCACTTTATTGTGTGCATCCAGGTGTGAAGAAAATGTACGTAGACATGAGGAAGCTCTTCTTCTGGGTAGGCATGAAGCGTGATGTAGTCCATTTCATTGCCAAGTGCCTAGAGTGTCAACAAGTGAAAGCCAACCACCATCACCCGGCAGGTCTCCTACAACCACATGACGTTCCTATGTCCAAGTGGGAAGTCATTTCTATGGATTTTGTTGTGGGGCTTCCGAGAAACAATATGGTATGAATATTTGTATGTGAAATTATATTTGTTTGAATGCATAGCTATGATATGTGGACCAGTGTAGGATTTCAAATGGTGAGACTGCCTAAAACTAAATAAACGATGACAAAACTCCCAACAACATGGTGCCATTGTATATTCCATTGTAGGGTGTGGACCCTAGTCCTATTAGGAGGGGTGGAGGCGTTTCCCACCATGTATCCTCTGAAACTTGGAGTCATGGGAAGATGGTGTTAGCTCACTCTCCCCTGGACGTGTGCTGATGACTGTCAGTTTCCTGCTGGGGAAGCTTGGTCAAGATAGTGACACTTCTTCTTACGGGTTCTATTTGGAGTTAGGTCAATATAGTTGACGCTCCAAGATAGTCCAACAGAGGAAGGATAGGAATGCAAGATGGAGGTAAGTTAGGGAGGAAGGATGAATAGAAATAGTTGAGAGTGTATGGAGATTTGCCTTATGGTGGAATTTATTGTTTTTCCTTCTGAAAAGAAAATGTATATATATATATATATATTAATAATTACATAACTAAACTACAATTGTCTAAATAAACATTGTTGAGCTAGATTATTGTAATTAAGGGATTTCACAAACATTTGACTAAGTTTATTATCTTTTATAAAATGAATAGTCTTGTTGATTGGATTGGATGCATACAAAAATTACTATAGAAGTGATAGTTATGGTTATTAGTACATGCACGAGACTTGTATTTACTAGCTACACATGCATTTTTTGCACATGTACACTAGTATGTATGAGTTTTCTTGGTTTACTTACTGATGATGTTGTTTATGGGATATGAATGTGTGAACCATGTGTCATTTCCTTTGTATCATTAAATACTTTAACTTCGGGACGAAGTTTCCTGAAGGATGGGTGTATGTAACAACCCTAAGTAATTAATCAATTGTCATGACTTAAATAATTGTTTAATGTATATTAGTTTAATTAATTAATTGTCCTGATTAAATATTTGTTTACTGTATATTAGTTTAATTAATTAATTAATTAATTGTCCTAATTAAATATTTGTTTAATGTATATTAGTTTAATTAATTAATCAATTAATAATCATGATTAAATATTTGTTTAAGAAATATTGGTTTAATAAATTAATAATTTTCATTTTGAAACTTAGTGTATCAGTAGATGACCCATTAATGAAAAGGGGATAAGGTGGTTGACACCTAATGGAGGGATAAGGTGGTTGAGAATTAATGGGGGAAGAAGGCGGTGAATGATGGGAAGGGAGGATAAGGAAAAGGGGAAACATTGGGGAGAGGGGAACTTTGGTTTTGGAGCATTATTTTTCATATTAGAGGACTGTATTACTAGTTTCGTTGCGGGGGAAGCTTGCTGGAGGATATTAATATTGGTTTTGCTTGAGGAGCTTGTTGGAGGTCTGTCACAGGGGGCACTTGTTGCTGGGAGTTTTGGGCTCCGGGGGCTAGGAAACCACAAGGATTCCTGGAGCTAGGTAGTCGAAGAGGATCTGTTCCTAGGTGGTCGGGAGGAAAAGATTCATCTTTTAGGTAGTTTCAAGCAATTAACAACAACAAGAAATAAAATGGACAAACTTCCTCTTCAAGAGGTATTTTACTAGTATTAGTTTTGTTCTGAATGCAAGTTATGTTATGTATCTATGTATTGAAAATGTGTAATATGTTGTGTAATCTGTTTTGTGACTATTTTGGCCTGTATAATTTGAGAATTTGATATTTAACTGATTAATTTACTAAGAACTTCAAACATAAATTAGATAGATTTGTTGTAATGCAAACATAATTAGAAATTATATGTCATGTTCAAGAAAAGAAAACTAATTTAGATTACAAATTTACCATTTAACTTTGAATCCCTAATGAAGGACTTTAAATATGACCAGCATGACGACACTTGTGAAGCGTGTTGCAAGACCAAGCCCTTTTGATCATGCTTGCAGAATAGGCCTGTCTTGAACCTGAACTCGAGTTGGCTCAACCCTTCTTGTTTGGCTTGAGATGTGTTGTTGGCACAGGGGCAGACCCGGGGTTCAATGCTACAACATCGCACCAACAAAGCCCTATCTACTGGCCCTTTCGACAACACCTGCGAAGCAGATGAAGTCTCACATGAGGTAGAGGCAGGGGTGGTTGCAAGTCTCAAGTGTCTACAACCTTAGCTGGGACACAGATCTGTGAATATATCGCATACAAAACACTTAGCATTGGTCATTCATTAATGTTCAACTCTTATTATACTTCACAGATAGCATAGAGAATTATTGTGTTCAAAGGTATTTCAACACTTAGCCACAGTAAAGCGGATCAGGTCTAGTATTTCAGCACTAAGCATTCTCATACATGTCAGATCCCACTATTGACATACATCTAGGAAGAAAAAAGAATTAATAGATCTATCTAAATATATCAAGGCACTTAGCAGAAGAAGAAATAAACACATCAAGCCAAAGTACAAAGCATCACACACATATTTACGTGGTTCACCCGCACCCTGGGGCTACATCCACCAAATCTTCTTCTTTATTAGTGTCTTCAATCAGTTACATCACAAATCCACTCAAAACTCTTACTTCGCATAGGACAAAATATTTGTGCAGCTCACTAGATCCTTATTCCTTGCACTTCAACACAAAGCCTTCTACAAGCTCTTACAACAACTTGCACTTAGCTCTGCAAGCCTCTTACAATAATGCTCAAAGCATTTACAATCGACGTCCAATCACATAGATCTAACTACTAGCACTAAGCCATCGTACATCCTTACATTTCCTAAGTATCTATTTATACATTACAAAAGTGGGCCTAAGCATGGGTAAACCCACGGGCCGACATCCCTTTCCCATTACATTAACCCAAAACCCTAAAAGGGGCCCCAAAGTGGACCGAGATCCCGTGATCTCTGCTTCTCTTGGCGCTCCTTCTTCGACTAGATTTCGAATTCCCAAAACAGGTCAACATGACCAAGGTTATCCCAAAACTTGGTCAAGGGCCAATAGGCCCCCAACACTCACCTGTGACTCATCTCGAGTCACTCTGGTCTACGGAATACTGCTTCAAAAGCCTCAAGCTTGTCTCGAGCTACTTCAACCTATTGTTTTGTTGTGGCCTCCTACTGGGTGAATTCCAGGATCATTGTATCATTTACTGGTCCTTCCAGGCTTTGTTCTGCAGTGATGACAACTTGCTCAAGCTCTGCTCCCTGGCTTTCGATCTTGGAAAATAACATGCATTCCTTGTCTTGCATCGGTTGGATTCACTAGGTGACTTCCATCACTTTTCTTTGGATCATATGTATATGCTGATGAGTTGTGCGTTGTTCATGAGATCTTTTCATTCTATCCACTTCAGACAGGGCCTTCAGCTGCACCTGTAATGTATCTGCATGTGCTTTTCTTCCTGAAGTTACGAATCCAATGCCTGTAACTCTGGATTCTCTATAAGGTTCTCATAAGTCTGGGCACTCTAGTTACTGAGATGCCTGCACTCCAAGGCAAGAGATTTCAATCAGTCAACTGCACTGCGAGCAGTTGCTTCTCGTCGGTCTCTTATCTCCTGAGGAGTCTTGGGCACAGAGCAGAGTTCTATATCGGCAATGCGTTGTTGAAGCTTCTGTATAACTTCTTCAAGCTATGCCACCTATTGTGGAACTCTCTCTTCAGCATGTACTTTGACAACAGTCACAGAGTGGAGTGCTCTATTGACTAGTTCCTTGAATTCAAGTTGCTCTGCGAGCAATTGTTCCTTGCTTTGCTATAGCTCTGCTTTCTCTTTGTCCCACTGTACTTGAAGAGCACATTTTTCTCATTCAACAGCATTGCGCTGCTCCAAAAGTACTCCATGTACCTGTTTCAAAGCCTGGGTGGCTTGTGATGTGTCTTCTTGAGCTTGTCGAAGGTGAGCTTTGGCCATATCAGCAATCTAGTGAAGTTGAGCTGGCTCATCTCCTGATTCTACTGTCCCTGTTGTCATAAGTGCAGTGGGGACTACGCGGCTAGAATAGAGTGCCTGCTACACTCCTTGGAGTTCAATATCTATACAGTTATAAATATTCTCCTGCTTCGCCTCCTGCTTCTTTACTATCTTCTTTGAAGCATCATTTACCACTGCAACGATGAAATCAAAGTCATCCAACATGAGGGTAGTTTGCATCTTGGTTACAGGGGTTCTAGATTTCTTTTGGGAGGAATATTTTAGAGGTGAGGCCTTCCTTTTCTTCAACAAGTCTTCTTCGTCCCTAGGTGGTGGTACTTCGCTTTTATGTTGTTCAATTTCTGCGCCTTCTATCTCTTCACCATCACCTCCTTTGTCTAGTGTGATAGAGGCAGTCCTTACAGATGCACTATCTACTTCATGAACCTCTTCAGGCTTCTTCATTTTGCTTGGTCTCGATGTATTTGGTACAATCTTTGGGCTATCAATATCAGACAACTTTGTGGGGTTTGCTGGAATGAGAAGGTCTGCTAACAAATCCTTGGTGATCTCTTCGATGTCTTACTCAGTCAACTTGTAATAAGATTGCAACTATTGCTTGTGTTCATCAGCTCATGCTATTATATAAATGAAGTGGTGATCCGCACTGAACTTCATTAAGGGTCTGAATATGTGGAGTGTGTTCAGGGTAATGTGAGGCGTAGACTGGATGGCAATCTTCAGCTAGTTGTAGTATACGTGGAAGATGACATTTGACTGGCATTGCTTGCTCATATTGGTCGAGTACCATAGGTTACTGAACCTTGTAGACAAAGGTTCAAATGGATCTGTCTCTAGGAAAGTGGCACCCTCCGACATATCCCATGCTATGAAGGTGATCAATATGAGAATCCAACTAAAATGGAACTCATACCCTTGGTCTTACGCTTCTGTGCAATCCAATTCGAGCTGATTCACCAAGTACTTCACCCAATTCATTTGAAGTCCTTTTGTGCACTTCCCTACGAGATCAACTACGAATCCAATCACTTGGGTGGGCCAATTGTTGTGAACTAGATTTCCTGTGATCAACTAATAGGCAAGGTGCATTGTGCCACTCTGAATAGAGGCTACCTTGTAGCCTCGCGTGCCCTTCTCGACATTGCCATAGGTTTCTTTGATCTTCGCTGCTAGCGCTCTGTCTGTGGTATTTCCAGGATAAAACTCCTGTGGGTCAGGGCCTTGCATGCTGAGTCCTATGATTCGATTGATCAAGGTTGGATCCACTGTGACATGACGATTCAACCACAAGTAGCCTCCGTGATATCAAGAGAGAAGCAACTTTATGCATGCATTCACCTCCTGGTGCCTTCCAAAGTGTGGGATCTTCATGACATTCAAATATGTTGGCTGGGTGAGGGTCTTGGTCCAATACTGCGGGACAATCTTCGAGTTCTTTCCCTTTGTCTTCGTTAGATACTTGTGTGGGGTGAGCATACTATAGAATTTCATGTCGTCGAGGTTGAAGTCACTAAACTTCAACACTGCAAGCTTTTCCTGATCGGTACAAACTGCACACACCCCTTTCGGCAGGTATGCAGTGACCACTCGAATTCCTGGGGCACACTGTCATAGTTGATTTTATCATGCAGAGGGGGTAGGTAAGTGGGAAAAATGCTCAGAATCAGTTCAGCGTTCGCAAGATCATCCTTATGCTTCGTTCCCTTCTCATCGACCTGTCGGGACTTTCCAGCTCGAGTAGTGGATGGAGAAGCTGCTACTCCTCTTTTCTATGATGCTTGGACTCCAGTGGACATTCCTCTTTCTGACATGACTCTCTCAGCCCTTAAATCAAGGAGGACCTCTGTGACAGATTCTTCAACTACAGTGAGCTCATCAGACATATGCACTCAAGAAAAATAATCGGGGTCACAATCATCTCATATACTGAACTAGGATGAACAATCAAATCGCAATGACCACTGTATACAATCACTCATTCAGTGGGCTTCAAATTCTCATTTGGAAAAAGTGTTCTTCGGGCATGGCACGATGAGATAAATAAGAAATTCGGCAACGGTCTACTTGCAATGGGTATGAAGTTTCCATTAATGTTGATATGTCCATTATGGCGAGGTCCAACTGTTTGGTGGCGATCCTTTAATGCTTTTATGTCCATTCGAGGTGGAAGTCGAACGGGTATATTGGTCAAACGATTATATTTCTTCACCACAATGAAGTACCATAGGTTGTTGTTCTGATATCCCGATGAAGCTCCCATTCTGCAAGTTTTCTTTCTGCGATGTTCCATCTGGAATCTCCTGTAAATTTTCAATCTTCGCCCTCTTCTTACTTAAATTTCTAGCCTTCTTCCCAATAATCTTCAATTTGGTCTGTCTTTCTCCATTCTGATTCCTATCTTCTTTTAGCATAGTCACTGCGCACTGTTGAGATTCTCTCTGAAGTAATAATTCTTCTTTATCTGGGATAGGTGCTTCAGTCTTCTGCGAGCCTTATGACATTCTTTCAGCTTCGACATTGGGGTATCTAGTGTCAAGGAGATTCGATTTGTTTTCTCTTCTTCAATCAATTGTGCAATCTTCTTGGTCATAAAATATTTTAATTCTTGTTTATTCTGTTCCAAAAATTCTTCTTCTTCCTTCCATTTAACTTGATCTCTATAAATCCAAGGTTTTCCAAGTAATATAGTAAACAGGGCGTTGTCCTCAATAAATTTAATAATCTCAAAATCTTCTTCAGTAGAAGTTCCATTATCATTCTTAGATATCTGAGTGATCCTTCCACATAGGTTTACCAATTTTCCTCTGAAGAGTCCTATTCCTCCTAGTGAAGGGATCATGGCAGGCTTCCCTATAGCTTCCCATGTTCTCCTTGTCATGATATTCATCTGTGTTTCCTCATATAGAACACAATCAATGTCGAAGTCCCCTACCCTTACTTCGATGCATCCTTTTTCTTTAAATATCTCTGATAATCTCACATGTCGGTGTTCATTCAGGGTTTCTTCCATCTAAATTAATACTTTCTCTGATTCTTTCTGAGGTTCTGCTATCTCTGGATCTACCTTGGGGTTCAGATTCATTCCTTTGAGCCTAGCAATCATTATGGGGAAATCCAATACTTCATGATATAGAGCTTTGCAACAAAGACAACTAGGTCCTCCACCAAGACATTCCTTAGCTAGATGTCCCAGTTTTCTGCAACTGTAACAGAGGGTTAATCCTCTCTTTCTTGTAACTGATCCCCAACCTCTTCTATACTTTGCACCAGGATCATAGGGGCCAATCTGCAACAAATTCTTTCTGGGATCCTCCATCCATTTGTTAGTCCAAACATTCTTTCTATGCATAGGTATAACATATCTATCATTATACTTATCAGATCTATTCATATCAATCTTTCTTTCATCTATTAATGCCACATGTTTTAAGCTAGGACAAAATCTATCAAAAATACCTATATCCATACTTTAGAAACAAAAATTTCCACTTATCTTACTTCTACAAAGCACAAATATTTCAGTTCTAGAACTTTCTTACCTTTATCAGAGCATAGATCTTACAAATCTTACCTCTTTTAATTAGAAAATTCCACTTTTACTTTTCTTAGAGTACAAAGAATTCAGATCTTGCTTCTTTTCTTCAGTATCAACCTCTTTTCTTGAATATCTGACCTCTTTTCTTCAGATCTGACCTTTCTTTCTTGGCACAAAGCTTCACGGGTCAAGTAGAACATTGCGCACTAGGGTAATAGATCTATGCATAGAGCTTTCTTTGCACAAAACTTCTTCTTCTCTAGTTCCCAACAATCATAGTTTCAATCCCTAAAACAGAACCATTTGTTGGCACAGGGGCAGACTCGGGGTTCAACGCTACAACAACACACCAACAAAGACTTATCTACCGGCCCTTTCAACAACACATGCGAAGCAGATGAAGTCTCACTTGAGGTAGAGGTAGGGGTGGTTGCAAGACTCAAGTGTCTGCAACCTTAGTTGGGACACAAATTTGTGATTATATTGTGTACAAATCACTTAGCATTGGTCAGTAATTAATGTTCAACTCTTATTATACTTCACAAATATGACAGAGCATCGCAATGTTCAAAGGTATTTTAGCACCTAGCCATAGTAAAGAAGATCAGGTCTAGTAGTTCAACACTAAGCATTCTCATACATGTCAGATCCCACTATTGACATACATATAGGAAGCACAAAGAATTAATAAATCTATCTAAATATATCAAGGCACTTAGCAGAAGAAGAAATAAACACATCAAGTCAAAGCACAAAGCATCACACATAGATTTATGTGGTTCAACCCCACCCCGAGGCTACGTCCACCAACTCTTCTTCTTTATTAGTGTCTTCAATCGGTTACAACACAAAGCCACTCAAAACCCTTACTTCACATAGGACAAAAGATTTGCGCAGCTCATTAGATCCTTCTTCCTTGCACTTCAACACAAAGCCTTCTACAACCTCTTACAACAACTTGCACTTAGCTCTGCAAGCCTCTTACAATCATGTACAGAGAATTTACAATCCACATCCGATCACATAGATCTAACTACTAACACTAAGCCATCGACCATCCTTACATTGCCTAAGTATATATTTATACATTACAAGAGTGGGCCTAAGCGTGGGTAAACCCGCAGGATGACATCCCTTTCCCATTACATTAACCCAAAACCCTAAAAGGGGCCCAAAAGTGGATCGAGCTCCCGTGATCTCTGCTTTGCTTGGCGGTCCTTCTTTGACTAGCTGTCGAAGTCCCAAAATAGGTCAACATGACGAAGGTTATCCCAAAACTTGGTCAAGGGAAAACATGTGTATTTAACCAAGTAGAAACCTACATGCAAACCATAAGGAATGAATGCCCGCTTCTTGTCCTTAACTAGAGTGGCGTTGTAGCCTTCCAGGATGGTTTGATAGCATATTTCTCCTACTACAAGCCGGTCCAGGACATGAGCTGGTAATAGATGTTGTGCTCCGGTGGCCTCGAACACCCTGATGTAGGTGTCACGCTTGTCCAAGTACCAGTGATCTACCTTGGAAATCATCTTCTTTTCCGCAGCCGATAGTCTCAGAAATTCTTTCTTGAAAAGAATGAAATAAATTTGTGCAATGAATTCATATCAGATGAGGGAGTAAGAGTTTTTATACATTTTATCCCATAATATGTTGAAATAGACATGGACCAGGAGATCTATGACATGCCAACTCAGATTCATGCCGATGAAGATGTTTCTGGCACACATGACATCAAGCAGATATGAAGCCATGTAGAAAGATGGTGACTGTCCTTCCTTCAGCATCTGAGCCTGTTGTATACAAATGCTCAGTTGTTTAGAAATGATCACTTCCCAGTTGAAAATGGTCCCGAATATTGCCACTGTGTAAGTTAAGGGCATCCATGCCTATGAAAATATGGAGCAGTCCTTCTCTCCATATAATCGGTAGATGAGAGCCATCAAATAGATGTATGGCTCCCTTAAGTTGGTCATATGGTACCAGCTAGTGCTACGGTTAATGTATTTCTTGTCTTCCCTCCACCGTGAGGCCATCACCCAGCTGGTGTCATGGTGCTCATAGAACTTCATGATGAAATCTGTATTTAGATGCTCCTCGAGGTATCAAAGTTTGTAGTATTTTTGGACCTCTACCGGAAGGAACACCCTGACACACCCTCCATTGTCATCATTGATTAAGCATTTCTTTGTGTCTGTGTGGTTGATGAGCCACTTTAGGAGTTCTATACATGGAAAAATGGGGGTTCTGTTTGCCACCATATGAAGGTATGATTGTTGGATGTTCAGAAACACCTCATCATCGAGCGCTCTCACATTTGGATCACTGTGTGGGATATATTTTGGGTATTCCTCACAATTGATATTTTTAAAGAGCTCTCCCTAATGTGGGAGTGTCGTCTTGGTCCCTGTGTTTGCCTCTGTATCTCCAAAGGATGGAGGCTGGATGAAAACCTTCTTTGTCGTTGTCTTAATGACAGGTTCCAGCCTTGGAGTGTATTCTAATTGTTTTGTGGCCCCTGGAGAGGAGCCTTCACCTACCTCAGTTTATTTTAGCTTCGGCGCCCTCGACAATCGTCTAGTGGCTGGATTTCTTGGCGATATTGTTCCTACAATTAAAATAAACCTTCATAGATTGTGTAAAGAACAAAACTAGATAAGAAACATATAATTTGTAGCCATGTAAAAATTACAGACTTGGATACATACCTATGAAGCTTGCTAAAACCTGGTTATTTTGATACTCACGGGATCTCTGCAGCCTTCAAATTACTCATCTTGCTTCTACAAATGCTTTGAATTTCCTTGCATGCATAATTATTTCATTTTCAACGACTCAAGAGAATTTAAACTAGGGAAGAACCTACTGTGTCGCATCAACCATTCGATTCGGGTGATGAGTAAAATTTAAACAAATCCACTGTCGAATCTCTGCAACTTAAATTCATCGTGAGTTGACGACGGAGGTGTGGGGGTGATTTGGTGTGTCAGTGATTTTAAATGGCCATTTTGATTGGCACACAAGGTAGAAACTAATGCGAGATTTGGTATTAATTATCCCCTTAAATTCTCAAAATCCAATCGTATCTAACGCTAAAACGTCCCATCACGTCACTTTCTTAGTTGGTGGATCGGGGATCGGGGATGTGCTATGAACGTTTTCGTTGATGTCCTTCACAAAATATTCGACGCCGATCAATATCATCGTACAATGCTATCATGGCAAAGCTACTCAGAGGTATGACTTGGACCGAGGGAACCAAGAATTACTCAGGGTAAAGCTAGGTCGTACGGTTCTCCAATCTAGCAAAGACATGTAGCATTGAAGACGGGTGACCTAATTCGTGCTTTCTAATCGGAGTCAATACTTTCCTTAATTCATTTGTTCTAAAACAAACCTTATCTTGTCAATGCTGAAAATGTATCCAGGGTCGACGATCAGCGATAAACCTACCAGTTTCTTTCTTCGGATTAGCTTCCTCGAAAAAGTCTCGATGCCAAAAATCCATCAGAGATTGACGATCAGGAATAATCTTTAGCATGGTCAGAATGTTCGTTGTGATCCTTTTAGGTTTTCCTTGATTTCGACAAGCATGTCGGGTATCAGCTATCGGCTATATATTTTATTTCTTTGTTAACATCTATTCCCCTCGTCTTTTACCGATTCCGAAGGGGAATCGACTATGGGCGATATCCTTATAAAAGACTTTGATGTGAAAAAAAAATCATTTTACTGATGCTAATGAAGATTGTCGCTCGACTACTGATGTTTCTCGAGTGGTTCTTTTCCATCTTTGTATTCTTTCCAATGCCGAATCTGAGCTTGTCAGGTGAAGTGTTTTGGCTATTGATTCTTTATTCAAGTGTTAAGGCCTTATAATTCATGGGGTTTCATAAGTTCAAACAAACTTGAAAAGCTAATGAGAGTCAAGAAAATAAGAAAAGACAAAACATTTCTCAAAATGAAGCTGGATTAGATAGTGCAAAGATCAAGTGGTACCCAAAAAGTAAAAATTGACATAGGATTTTAGGGTGTGTTGAGTGCTCAACAAATGGTGATTTACTGGGCGAAATCAAAATCTCTGTTCCTACCTTGGGCTCGGCTGATAGAAAATCTGGTTAAGGACTTAAATGGTTTTTTAATCAGAGCCTCTTTTACCCTTGCATTTTAAATTCCCTGGTTGGTGCATTTGGGCTTGCCTGTGGGGTTTTCCACCTTTATTCCACCTTCGTTTCCTATGACTGTGACTCACACCCCTCTTGACAAGAGTCTAGTAAATAATTCACTAGCACTAGGCCTTGTAGTTACCCTTATTCACTTGCTATGATGTTGCTCTGCTACCAGTGAGCGTCCATAGCCCCGACGAAGTCACCCTGATGTCACAAATCTTGCTTCACTACCAGCGAGTGTCCATATCCTCGACGAAGTTATTTGCATACCCTCTCCTACTGTGCATTCATTTTATATAGTTGATTTTATTTCGGCAGAATGCCCTGAGCAAGTGGGAGAGGAGGGCGTTTGTTATTTGCAAAATGAGATGGTTAAGGTGAAATTTTTCTAGCTATGTCTTTGAGGTACATGTAGTCCTTTCCATCTTACCATATTTCCCTTAAGTTTTTACCAGAACACCTGACAGACATTTCATTACTTTTCCAAGGTTCACCTCGCAGGTTAGATAGAGAATCCCTTAAAACAACCGCAGGTCCCCTAGCGCTTCTTATGTTGTATATGAGCGATGAGTTAGGAACAAAGTTTGTTATATTGCATGAATTAAGGTCAACCACTATATTGCTATACACAGTCTTCAAAAGTGCATAAGTACAATAGAAAAAGAGAAAATAGAAAACAAAAAATTCTGCAATCGAGCTATCTAAAACAAACACCGTGAAAACACAATTTTGTTTTTAATGGAAATATTGTTTTAGGGATTGGCCATTCACTGAGAGGGCATCAAGTTCCCCCCTCAGATTCTACAGTCGATATGTGCCTACCCGAATATTCTCGACCACCTGGAAAGGTCTGAGCCATAGATTCTGAAACTTATAATGTTTTCCTTTCGGCTCATTTTCTCTGTCCCACTTTAGGACTAATTCTCCCACTTCAAAATTGTTCTCTTTAGCCTTATGCTTATCAAACCACTTTTTCATTATCTGTTGATGAGCTATGAACTTTGATTTTTCTTTCTCCCTTTCTTCTTCCTACATGAGGAGAGCATCAATTCTTTGTTGTATGACTGATGAGGATTGTCCTTTCGAATCCTGAGCAAGTTGAAGAGATGGGAGATATAGCCCATTAAGGAGAATGGCTTCTTGTCTGTATACTAGAAAGTATGGGGAATTCCCTATAGCTTCCTTGGGTGTAACTCTATCAACCCATAAATCATTATGAAGTGACCTATTCCAATTCCTCTGGTTGTCTGCAACTGTTTTCTTCAATATCCTCACTAGGTTCTTATTAGTTGATTCTGCCACTTCGTTCCCCTATGGATAATAGTTTTCAGAGTATCTAATTATAATTCCTTTGTCTAGAGAAAAATCTGTTAATAAGGTGGAATAAAAGTAATCTACATTATCAAAAACAAGGACGGAAGGCACACCAAACCTTGTGATCAATCATTGTTCTATGAATTGTATCATCGCCTTCTCGTTTACATGAGTAAGAGGGATGGCCTCTGGCCATTTTGTGAAATAATATGTGGCGGTTAGTATGTATCTATGATGTTTTTAAGAACTCGGTATAATTTCCCCTATGATATCTAACCCCCATTGATCAAATGGATTGGAAACGACTACCAGTTGGAGTGGGACAACTGCTCTCTTCTCCCTCCCCACGCTTATTTGGAAAGTTTTAATGTTTCTAGCATATGTGCGAGCATCCTTGAATATAGTGGGCAAATAATAGCCAGCTCTCGGTATTTTATGAGCAGTGGTGTTTCCTACGAAATGTCCACCTACAAGACCATCATGGAGCTCATTCAAAACTTTGTTTGCATATTCACGTTCGAGACATCTTAAAAGTACCCGATCATAATTAACACGGAAGAGCATCTAATTTATGAGGTGATATTGTGTGGATTTTAACCTGAGGGCTCTCCTTCCCCTAGGGTTTAGGTTTTCTGGGAAAGTTCCATGAGGTAGGAGATAAGTCAATTTCTTGTACCAAGATTCTTTCCCTGGGGAGACATATGAAGCTTCACCACACCATAATGCCAATTTATTCTTCCATCCAGGGTCTTTATTTGCTTGGTCCCGGGCTTCAATTGCTAGTTTTCATAACCCTTGTCCTTTAACCAGTTTAGTAGGTTTTATATATAGATCAAATTCTTGGACTATTGGCATCCAATTTCCTCTTCTTTCTCCCATCTCATGTTGAGTGAATAGGGATCAGACTGTAGGGTGAGGCACGATGAATTTGGTATGGTTCTTAAGGATGTAAGATCTAAAGTGTTTTACTGCCTTGTATACTGCGTAAGCCTGCTTGTCTATAGTAGGGTAATTTAGTTCTAACCCTTGGATATTAGTGCTCATGAATTATACCGGGGTCTCGTTGTTGTCATCATCCTTCTGAGTCAATATTGCAACTAATTATTGGTCAGAGGCGAAAGTATAGAGGAAGAATTTTTTACTAAAGTCGGGACTTCGTAACACTGGGGCTTGGGATATTGCAGTATTAATATCACTGAAAGAACGTTTCCACTCATCATCCCATTTGAATTCAACGTCTTTATGGATCATTTTTTGTAAGGGTTTGATTGTTTCAATGAAATCGGGGGTGAATTTCCTCACAAAATTGATTTTCCCAAAGAATGATTGCATAGCCTTTTTGTTGTTGGGTAATGGAAGTTGGGCTATAGCCCTAATCCATTTTGGATATATGTGAATGTGTGCTTGATATATAATGTGGCCTAACATATTACCTTCCTCTACACCAAAAATAGTTTTCTTAGGGTTTAAGGATATACCGTATTTCCTACACCTTTCAAAAATCTGGGTTAAATGTTGGATGTGATATTCCCTATTCTTCGAATACACAGTCATGTCGTCCAAATAGACTACTACACACTTGTTGATTAGTCCCCAAAATGATATGTCTATGGCCCTTTGGAAGGTCGCCCCTGCATTGATAACCCAAAGGGCACACGTTTATAAGCGAAGGTTCCCCACTTGGTTCAGAAGGTAGTTTTCAAGCGGTCTTCTTCTGAAACTAGAATTTGGTTGTAACATGAGAAACCGTGTAGCAGGGAGAAAATCTCAGAGCCAGAAACAGTCTGCAAGAGTTGCTCCATTGGTGGGACTGGGTAGTTGTCCTTTTCTGAAGCTTTGTTGAGGTTTTCTGAAATCTACGCATAAGCGGATTTCCCCAGACTTTTTCCTCATAGGAACCAAATTTGCTACCCATGCAGAGTGTCTAACCTGGAATATAATTTTGGCATATAATAGTTTCTTCAACTCTTGACACATGAGAGGTTCCATGGATAGATGGTACTTCCGGAGCTTCTGTTGGAAGGGTTTCACTTCAGGTTTTAATGGGATAGTGTGTTGAATGATGCGAGTATCATAAGTTTTTAGATCTCGGTAGGACCAAGAAAAAACATCTTGATACTATTTGAAAAGTTTGAGATAAGACTTCCTTTCCTCTTTAGATACTGCCTTGTTGAGATTTATATTTTTGGTGTTTTTCGGGGTTCCTAAATTTATAGTTTCATGCATGGGACAAGAACTCCCCGTCTTCGCATTCTTTGACCCTTTAAATATTTCCCTTAGGTCGAAAAGGTTTTCTAAATTGGCTATTCCCTTCGGTATCGTGTGAGGCCTCAGTTTGTCAGTCGGTTGATCTATTTGAAGATCAGTTTCTGTTGATTGTTCTTGAAATACTTCATCGTTAATAGCCAAGTCTTTGAAATTATCTTGATTGGTCAAAATATTTATGATATGTTCATCTCCTTCAAAGACCTTCCAATTAGAAATATTGTTGGGTATCGATGGTTTGTAGAGTAACTCCACAGTGAACCGAGAAACTTCAAAATCTTCTAGAGGTGATAGCCTTGAGGCAGCAGTGGCCAGAGAATCAACAAGAATGTTCTTTTTTCTAGGGATCGTTGTAATGTTGAAGGCTTAAAAATGCTCTATTAGCCTGTGCACTTCCTATTGGTAATTCCTCGTGTGTGGATATTTCCAATGTATAGTGTTCCTTGTCTAACGATGATTTCAGAATCTCTGAAAACATTCAATTATTTAACGTTTAAGTCTATGGATTTCTTTAGCCCTTGTACTAGATCTTCATACTCAACATTGTTGTTTGTGCACTCAAATTATATTCTACAGAACAGGAAATGTCGTTTACCTTTTGGATCAATGAGGATGCACCCTGCCCTTGACCCTTCTTGCGATTTGGATCCATCAAAGTATAAGGTCCAAACCCGTGGGAAAAACCTATCATCTTCCTCTTTCTTGTCACTTTCCTCCTGTCCTCCTGTTTGTTCTGTGATTTCTAATGTGGGTTCTTGACAGAAGAAGATTTCTTCTGCTGCCATCGACAATTTCTCTTGAAAAATCATTTTGAAGTTTTGAGTAAGAGGGACATCAGATGAGAAGGGGGAGAAATTGTTGAATCAGAGTCACGGGAATAATTGCCTAGCATAGGGAAATCTGCCTATGAGGGTTCATTGAGGGTTTCTAAGTTGGTGTCAATATGTTTTAAATATCTTTCCCTATCAATCCTAATCATGTTCATTTGCCCCTTTAATGGAAGCCAAAGGTGAGCCCAGTCTGTACTAAAGTATCTGTTTGAATTCTCAGACCAATATTGAATTAATAACAATCCATAAGCTTATGGGATATCTACTACGATGATGTCAATTACTTGCACAAATTTAGGGTGTGTTGCTATTTTGATCATCACATTTTGAGCTCTCCCATAACCTTCACCTAGGTTCTGTCTAGTTGTATAACATGCTTATCACTTTTGAGAGGGAAAATATTTAATTTTTTGCAGATAGACAATGGCATGACATTAGAGGATGCTTCCGAGTCAACCAAAAAATTATGGATATTTTTGTTGAAGACTTCAAACATCAAAAGGAACGAAGGGACAAAAGGTTTTCCCTTCTTTTCTTCAGAGTAGGCGTTCGCAGTTGGTTTATTCCTTAGATATGTGGGAGTTAGATTTTCTCCTTGGTCAGTGCTTGTTGTAGGATTTTCTATTGATCTCTATGCTTGTAACATAAAGTCCTTTTGCTAAGGGATTCTACATACGTCCATGACCAATATGTTTGCTTTCAAAATTTTCAAGTCTTATACTATGTTGTAGTCTAGCTTGAGCGATTATTGGGTATGGATGTTTATAGGATTTCTTCGGAGAACAAAAGGTGATTTTGGGTAATCAGGAGTTGGTATTCCTCCTAAAGTTGGGGCAATGGTAAGATATTTTAAGATAGGTTGACCCCTACTTCACGTTTGCATGACCAATACCTCTATGGGTGGTTCTTGAAACTCAAATAGGTCATTAGAAGGCATTGGTAGGCTAGGATCCCATATTAGCATGGTTGTTTCTTCTGGTGGGTCAACTTCTTCTTGATCGACAATATTCACAGCTGAGTCGCTGGATTGTTCTTTTAGGGAAATTTTGTCTACAAACCAGTTGACCATCAAATTCATGGCATGCACCCATTGAGGGCAGTCTCTTTCATAGTGTTTCTCTTGATGATAGGTACAAAATGAGTTAGATGCTACATTTCCTGGATCGATGTTTAAGTTGGCTGGGGGAGGTTCAATTGCTTTGGAAGGAATATTTCTTTTAAAAAAGGGTTTATAGGGCCTCTAGCCTTGGTTCCCTCCCCTGCACTTCTCTTCATGTCTATGATTTCTTTTTACAACTTCTTGACCATACGTTGTAGGTATTCTATGTCTCCACTTCCTTTTTTGGGACCTTGTTCTATTTGTTTCCCTGGGGGTCTAGTCAATAGAAGTCCTCTCCTGGGAGAAGACTGAACTTATTTCTTAACTAATGAGACCTGGTCTTATTTTCATCCTTTCATTTTGAACTCTATTGTTTTGTCTTCTTCAAAATTCTCAGCTAAGGTTGGTTTGGTAGCCCTTTTCACAAACATGAAAATAGAAGCTGGGAGAGTATTATTGTAAACTTCGATTTGTAACTCCTGAGTAAGTTTAGCTTCAGGTTGGAATTTTTTTAATATAGTGGTAAATATTTGATTGAATTCTTTAACCTTCTCCTCTGAACTCATGGTGGCGGTGAACAATTTGGCCATCAAAGCTCCTGTAGTGGTTTCTTCTGCAAATTTATCTAGAAAATCCTTTTGAAACTTCGTCCAACTAGTTATGGATCCTACAGATAAGTTAAAATACCATGTGGAGGCTGCATTATAGAAGGTGTATGGGAATAGCTTGCAAACTATGTCTTCATGTTGGACATTCATCAGTTTGATAGCTAGTATGAATTTTTTGATATGGTCTTCACGCAATCCTAAGGTTTCAGGGTCAAATTTAGGGAGTAACTTTTCTGGATGTCGAGAAAGGTTATGTACTCGTCCAGGGATGGACAAATCATATCTGGCCAAGCAAGGTTGATTATTCTGAGGTGGGTTTCCCCTTTCTTCATCATGGTCATTGTTATCTTCCATGTCTTCAGATCTTGAAATTGAGAGTTCTAAGTTAAACCCTTCCTCTTTTGAAAAATCGTCAGGCTCGAAGAAGTTGGCAGCTGGTGTTTCATGGATTAGATTAAGAGGATGTTTGATTTCGGTGAGGGAGAAATCTATCAGGTCTTATACTGTGTACACAAAAAACTGGTCAAGGGACTCAACCACTAGTCTGCTTATTTTTTTTCTTCGAGGAAGTAACAAAGCTAAGGAAATGCATTGATCTGTCGGGCGTAAGATCTTGTGATTCTTTTGAATTCGTTCAATTCCTTATGAGGAAGAGAGTAAGGTATATAATGGAATATATGTTCTTCCTCGTGCTGGGGTAAGTTACTTGTTTCAGGAGTACTCAGTGTGTGTGGGTTGTCTTGGGAATGACTAGCCATGCATGTAGGCTATTTTGAATCTACAGGCTGTGTGAAATATTTTGTAAAAAATATTGCTAGCCATTCATTCTCAAACACTCCTTCTAGTGCCAATTCTCTTGAGGGGTCCTAAATCCCTTTAACTCAACAACAGGAACCAAACCCACTACCGAGGCCCAATTAGACTCTGCAATGTTTAATAGTGGAATGGTTCTCCATATATTGTGATCCAGCCAAATAATCAATGGGCTTTACGTTTTCTAGGGAAAGTTTCTCCTTCAGTTCCTCTTTTTGTATTTTCTCTAATAGGTGGGACCAATACAAGATAAAATACGGTATAAACCAACTAGGTAACAAGGTGGGAAAACTTAACTACATGAGAAGGTTGATCTTGGGATAACCCTTTCACTCTATCATACAGACAATGATTCTCTACCACAGGCCTAGTACTAATACATTAACCTGGTGGTGTTCCAATTATTCAGTGAGATATAATTTATTAGAAGAAAAAGTACATGCAATAAACGATGGAAAGAAAAATAGTTTCATTAACTCTAATCATCAATCACATATTAACACAATGATTTAATTTTCATCATTAAAGACAAGAACTGTAAAAACATTGAATCAAAAAACTTATCAACATAATTAGAAGATCTTACTCGTTACAACATCCATTCATGAGATGAAATCAAAAATAATTCTTGTTCACATCCAATCATACACACTTTTGATAAAAATAAAAACTTGTCTCTGGTCCTAAACATGACTTCTCAATTAAGGCAACTCCAAAATAGTTCTTTACAAATCCAAAAAATGAGGGTCTTTGCAACAACCATCGACCTCTTGCTAACACGTCGAGCCTCCTATTTATAACATACTATTAACTAAAAATAACTATTAAAGCATAGCTAAGTAAAACAAAACTCGCCACATGGTGCTTTCTTCTATCAGTCTTTCTAAGAGTCATCACATTATCTCACTTGAGTGGATGACTCTTCTCATACTCCAACCATTTGACAAAGAGATCCTCACATCTGTTAGCATACAGGAATATATGTTGTTCCATTGGGGTAGAAAGAATATCTCTTATCTCTACTGCCTGTGCCCGATATTAACTATTCTGGCACTTAACTGCTACAAAATGGCTTTTGCTTTGATCGGGTGT
Organism: Picea engelmannii; assembly: GCA_009831015.1. Lineage (NCBI taxonomy): Eukaryota > Viridiplantae > Streptophyta > Pinopsida > Pinales > Pinaceae > Picea > Picea engelmannii. The sequence goes on along the minus strand of ML779837.1, from coordinate 424,559 downwards.
TCCATGAACTACTGCACTTGTCCTAGCACCATGTACACCACCTTTTCTATCTTCAAAGTCCATGATGAGTCTTGTTTGGCATGTTATTTGACTATGTCATGCAAGTCGACAAAGTCATCAGGTGTTCCACATTCGAGGAGGCCGATGTCTCTCATTTCCTGGTTGATCTTGGTCCAACTCTTTTCGCACTCAACCCATTTCTCTTTGATTCCTTGATGAGGTTCTTGAGCCATTTTTTCCTAATATTCGATCGATTTCTTTATGCGGTCAAGGTTGCTTTCCTTTAACACCTAGATGCCATTCTCTTCTGGATCTTGGCCCTGTTGAACCGCGCTAATATAGTTGATTCTTTCCATGGCTTGGTGTGCTTTCTCATACCACTTGTACATATCCTTTCACATGGACAGTGCCATGAGGGTGTCTTCTTGAAGCTTGACTATCCTTGCAGTGAATAGGTGTGGTTCATCTGTAAATTTACTATAGGCCTCCTGGAATTCGCTCCTTAGGAACACCACGGCCTGTGTGGTGTCCTAGTAATATTTTGCCAAATGGCACAGATGTTCCAATTCCTTCATAGCAGTGGCCAAATCCTCTTCATCCCTTTTTTATTTATCTAGGGTAGCATCTATGATTTCCATCCCTGCGCGGATAAGTTCGAATGTCTTGGCATGCTCTGTGTTGATCAATTTTTCCTCTATGGTGATGAGAATGGAGAGATCTAGAGTAATCATCTTCTTCTTGGTGGTTCTCTGCATGATAGATTTCCTTTTACGGTCATAAGATATGGAATGTATGTCAGCAACTTCATCCACGGGTTCAAGGATTTATTGATCTCCCCCGGTAAGCATATTTCCCAGGCTCTCAATGGTGTCTATTTGTTCAAGACTGGGTTCTTGAACCTCCTCCATGTGTTTTGAAGGTCCAACCTATGTTTGTTTCTCATTGGGAAGTTGAGTACTGGTTGAATTGAAGCATCGGGGGTAGGATCGGTACTTACTTGATAATCAGCCGTCAAGATGTTGAGTTCTTGCTATGGATCTTCTTCCTTTTGCTCGCTTGACCTTGGCTCGTCTGTTGGACTATCCATTTGAGTTTCTGGTACATCAACTAGTTCAATGTCTAATACACTTTCGACCTCTTGGTAATTCTGTGAAGGGCCCCGAATTTGAGCGTCGGGAGATGGGGAAGATGCCTTCTCGGTCTCCTTTTCTTCTGTGATCTGCACAGGAGTCACGAGGGATACCTCTAGAATTTCTTCATCATCATAGATGTTTATCAATTCACAGAGGGTTTTTGGTGTATTTTCTCCCCATGATGTTCTTACTATCTCTAGATGATTTGAAACATCCCCCAGTGATCTGGACTGTGGCGTTGTAACTTCAGGGTCATTTGACTCAGCGATTTCATCAATTTGTATTATCTCAGGGCCGCTTGGACCTACCCGGATCTCATATGGGTTGGTGGCAGGGGACCCTGTCATTCCTATGAGATCTAGGTCATCTTGTCGTTGATCAATTACTTGTTTTACATGTTCTATCATGAGAAATCCCCTTTCCTGTGCATATTTTGTAATAGGAAATCTTTTATCCTACACTGGAGCCACCAGGGGAACCTCTGTTGCTTTTGCCACTCTGATCTCTTCCCTGGATATGAGGGCTTCCTGAGCCGATTTCTCTATGGTTGTTGCCTGTTCATCCAGGCTCATGGCCCTGAACCTGGTCATTTTTGGGTCGGCCATCCTTTCTACCACCTCATCCTAGTCCTAGGAATTATCCATGAAGACTTCATCTTCAAATTTTTCGTGGGCATGTGGCCAGTAGGATGACACTTGTGAATCATGTTGCAAGACCAGGACCTTTGGATTATTCTTGCGGAATCGGCCTGTCTGGAACTTGAACTTGAGTTGGCTCAACCCTTCTTATTTGTCTTGAACTGTGCTTTTAAACAAGTAGAAACCTACATGGAAACCATAAGGAATGAATGACCGCTTCTTGTCCTTGACCAGGGTGGCATTGTAGCCTTGCAGGATGGTTTGATAACATATTTCTCCTACTACAAGCCGGTTCGGGACATGAGCTGGAAAGAGATGTGGTGCTCTGGTGGCCCCGAACACCTTGATGTAGGTGTCGCTCTCATCCAAGTACCAGTGGCCTACCTTGGAAATCATCTTCTTTTCTGCAACCGATAGTCTCGAGAATTTCTTCTTAAAAAGAATGAAATAAATTTGTGCGATGAATTCATCACAGATGAGGGAGTAAGACTTTTTATACCTATTCTCCCATAACACGCTGAAATAGACGTGGACCGGGATCTCTGTGACATGCCAGCTCAGATTCATGCTGATGAAGATGTTTCTGGCACACATGACATCAAGCAGATATGAATCCATGTAGAAAGTTGGTGACTCTCCTTCCTTTGATGTTTGAGCCTGTTGTATACAGATGCTCAGTTTTTAGAAATGATTGCTCCCTAGTTGAAACCTCTCCCAGATATTTCCACTGTGTAAGCTAAGTTCATCCATGCCTCTGAAAATATGGAGCAGTCCTTCTCTCCATATAATCGGCAGATGAGAGCCATCAAATAGATGTATGGCTCCCTTAAGTTGGTCGTCTGGTACTAGCCAGTGCTTCGGTTGGTGTATTTATTGTCTTCCCGTCACCATGAGGCCATCACCTGGCTGGTGTCATGGTGATCGTAGAACTTCATGATGAAATATGTATTTAGATGCTTCTCATGGTCTTAGAGTTTGTAGTATTTCTGAACCTCTACCAAAAGGAACGCCCCGACATACCCTCCATTATCATCGCTGATTAAGAATTTTTGTGTGTTTGTGTGGCCGATGAGCCACTTCAGGAGTTATATACAAGGAAAAACAGGGGTTCTGCTTGCCACCATATGCAGGTATGATTGTTGGATGTTCAGAAACACCTCGTCGTCGAGTGGTCTCACATATGGATCATTGTGTGGGATATATTATGTATATTCCTCCCGACTGATATTTTTAAAGATCTCTCCTCAATCTGGGAGTGTTGTCTTGGACCCTGTGCTTTCCTATGTATCTCCAAAGGACAGAGTCTGGATGAAAACCTTCTTCGTTGATGTCTTAATGACAGGTTCCAGCCTCAGAGTGTATTCTAATTGTTTTGCGGCCCTTGGAGATGAGCCTTTGCCTACCTATGGTTCTTTCAGCTTCGACGCCCTTGAAGATCATCTGGTGGTTGGACTTCTTGGCGACATTGTTCCTGTAATTAAAATAAACCTTCAGAGGTTGTCTAAAGAACAAAACCAAATAAGAAACATATAATTTTTAGCCATGTAAAAATTGCAGACTTGAATACAGACTTGAATACATACCTGTGAAGCTTGTTAAAACACCTAGTTATTTTGATACTCACGGGATCTCTGCATCCTTTGAATTACTCGTCTTGCTTCTTCGGATGCTCTGAATTTCCTTGCATGCATAATGCTTTCGTTTGCAACAACTCAAGAGAATTTAAACCAGGGAAGAACTTACCGTGTCGCATCATCCATTCAATCTGGGTGATGAGTGAAATTTAAACAAATCTTCCACCAAATCTCTCCAACTTAAATTCATCGTGGGTTAACAGTGGAGGCACGGGGGTGAAGTGGTCTATCGGTTATTTTAAACGACCGTTTTGATTGGTGCACGAGGTATCAAATAATGTGGGATTTGGTATTAATTATCCCCTTAAATGCTCAAAATCCAATCGTATCTAACACTAAAACGTCCCATCGTGTCTCTTTCTGAGTGGGTGGATCGGGGATTGGGGATGTGCTATGAACGTTTTCGTTGATGTCCTTCACAAAATCTTCGACATCGATCAATATCATCGTACAATTATGGTGTCGCAAAGATGACTTAGAGGTGTGACTTGGACCTAGGGAGCCAAGAATGACTCGGGGTAAACATAGGTCGTACGGTTCTCCACTCTCGCAAAGACACGTTGCGTTGAATACCGGTGACCTAATCCATGCGTATTAATTGGAGTCGGGACTTTCCTTAAGTCATTCATTCTAAAAAATAACTTAGCTTTCCAATGCCAAAAATGTATCCAAGTTCAACGATCAACGATAAACCTACCAAGTGCTTTCTTCGGATTAGCTTCCTTGAAAAAGTCTCGATGTCAAAAATGCATCGGAGATCGATGATTGGGAATATTCTTTAGCGTGGTCAGAATGTTCATTGTTATTGTTTTAGGTTTTCCCCGATTCCGACAAGCGTGTTGGGTATCGTCTATCGACTATATATTTTCTTTCTTTGTTAACATTTATTCCCTTTGTCTTTTACCGATGCTAAAGCGGAGTCAACTATTGGTGATATCCTTATGAAATACTTTGACGTAAACAAAAACTTCCTTTTTTTGATGCCGATGAAGATCAACGCTCGACAATTGAGGTTTCCCGAGTGGTTCTTTTCCATCTTTGGATTCTTTCTGATGTCGAATCTAAGCGTGGCAGGTGAAGTGTTTTGGCTCTTTATTATTTATTCAGGTGTTAATGCCTTTTAAGTCACGAGGTTTCATAAGTTCAAACAAACCTGAAAATCTGACGAGAGTTAAGAAAATAAGCAAAGACAAAACATTTCTCAAAATGAAGTCCGATCAGACAGTGAAAAGATCAAGTGGTACCCAAAAAGTAAAAATTGACATAGGCTTTTTAGGGTGTGTTGAGTGCTCAATACGTCCCTGTCACATCCTACTAGCACTCCCACCGTGGTTTGAACTGTAGTTTAATGATTACCTAGTTTGAAAGGTCCATGATTCCATGAGGGTAGACTGAGACAATCACTCATGAATATTTCTAAGGAGTGCGCAATAAGGAAGAGTCCTTATTCCTTAGAAGCCCTTAGTCTCTCACAAGGTCAACCGAGTGGAGTGTTCACTCCCAGGGTTTGGACAACTTCCAAAACAAGTCTAAGGCAAGTGACACCCTTGGAGTATGGAGGTGCGTCTTGAAGGGTACATCACATAATTAAACTTAAGTCAATAAATCTAGATGGCCTAGAAAAACATTGAAATATTTAGACCTTGTTAGATTAAATAATTAATTAAAAAAAAGATTTAGTTTAAAAGGTTGAACAAGAGTCTAAGACTAAGCCTAATATTTTGCCTAATTCTAACTTTAATTTGGGGGATAATGTTAAGAACCAAATATCAATATAGCAGAAAAAAACCTCAGAAAAAGTACTCAACGCCTTGAAAAAGAGATAATTTCATATAATAAGCCTCTTCGAGGAGGCAACCTCTTTTTACCCCACTTAAATGTTCAAGTACAAGATGATTCAAAATGAAAATGTCTGCTTGGTATATATAGGAGACTAGGAGGTATAATTACAACTAATGGCCTAAAGCCGACATAAATAAAATAACATTACTAATATAATATGCC
>ML779837.1:403446-415137 GCA_009831015.1 Picea engelmannii | reverse complement strand
CATCAAGAGTCCAAGTAGGATTTTCTGGAGGCTTATTTGGTGTAGAAGTTCCCTTTTTGGGTGACATGTTGGCCAAGTATCACTTTTGAACCTTGATTTTGAGGTGGTTCTGCTAGACAATATTTCTTCTGTTGTATCTCCCACGTTTCGGCCCTTCTGGGTATGAAAATTTATTTTATGTAGTTATTTGATATTTCTTCTCTGCAATGCCACATGTCTGATCAAAATTGGATGTGCCAAGTGGAATTTACGGTAACTTTCCCAGAACTTGTCGATTTTTGGCCTTTCCAAGAGATATCACTTGTATAGCATACCCCGCACAAAATAATTGATATAAAATTCTGAAACTCACACCAGAAATACTACAGACTGTCCACGATCCAATGAAACTAGTCCCACTCAATTTGGATACTCTAGGAAGAAGTTATGATTATTTTACCTGGAACACCTTCTTGAGACTAGTCAATAGGACTAGTCAGATACCCTATCTTACACAAGGTGTATCTACAAATTTAAGATGACCCAGAACTTGAAATTTTTACCACAGATACCTTACTAATTTCTGTAAATATCCTCCAGATTTCAGGGTCTGAAACATTACAAAAAAGTTTTTATAGAGAAAATTCCACAATGACTCAGTTCATGATGATTCCAAAACCCTATATTGTACAGGATGTATGTCCGAAAGTATAAGGCCTTGCTGAATTTTGAACCCAACGTACCTTGATCTGTCTACTAAATATCCTCCAAGTCGTTCCTTCTGAAACATTGTAAAAATAAAGTTATAGTGAAAATTCCAAGGTGTCTCAGATGTAGCAGTGAAACCCCAAGACCTTGAGCTCTGATACCATATGTTAAGAACCAAATATCAATATAGCATAGAAAAACCTCAGAAAAAGTACTCAACGCCTTGAAAAAGAGATAATTTTAGATAATAAGTCTCTTCGAGTGGGCAACCTCCTTTTACCCCACTTAAATGTTCAAGTACAAGATTATTCAAAATGAAAATGTCTCCTTGGTATATATAGGAGACTAGGAGGTATAATTACAACTAATGGCCTAAAGCCAACATAAATAAAATAACATTACTAATATAATATGCCCCAATTAAGGGGTAATGAGCCAATATTAGGGCTTAACAAATAATTAAAATATTAAATTTGGGATAAATATAATTCTAGGAAAAGGTGGGAAAAATACAAAGATTGAATAAAATGCACATGTGTGTATGGATTTAATAAAAAATAATTGTTAAATAGAAATAAATAATAACTTGAGAGGTTGGTTGTACATAGAATAAAATCTAGATTCAAACTACACTAGTCTAACTAGAAAATGAATCCTAATTAAACTCTAACTAAGATCTAGTTAGGGGGAACTCCTTAAATGAGAATCTTGGGAACAAAGGGACACCTAGGAGTGAAAATAGGAACACATTGAGGATTGTGAGGGATTTTGACCTTTTTAAATAAAACAAGAATGGTAATTATTGGTGTAACTTGGGGATATTGTGACAAGTGTGTGAGTGAGTAATACAAATTACAATTAACTAAAACATTAATTATTTGTGCATGAGGACATGTGTCAATGAAGAAAAGTCTTTAAACACAAATTCTGGAGAAGGGAAAGGGGGATCTGACTTTGTTGAGAATTGTTATGCTAGAAAATTTTTATTGGACTATGTTTTACTTGTGAGAGTATGGATACCAAGCTTGTAAAAAGAGTGGAATCTCTTCCTTGCAAGGAAAGTCTTGGAGATATTATTGTTGGTTTCTTATGTGTGGCCCCTTTGCGGCTCGGGGGGATAAGGGTAAGAAGAGTACCCCTAGCATTGGATGGGAGGTTCCGATGAAGTCTTTGTGATTAGCAAGAAAAGGAAAATAAGGAGTGCAAGACTTCAAGGGAATCTTCATTGCGCACATTTCATTGGTCCTAGTATATTTATATTCTAAATTTATTTATATTACGAGTGTATTAGTACAATAGATTGATAGAGTCACTGTAGAATCATTGGAAAGTCTGAATTCTAAGTGTTACGTTTTCTTCCAAATGAATAATAGTTACAATGTTATATTTTAAATCTTTGTTGTAAATTTTAGACGTTTTCAGAACTCTAATTGAGTGGCTTGATCCTCATTGTATAATGTGAATTTATATTGCGTATAGTCTATGTTGAAAGTCTGTATTTATTATACTTCACAGAAAGCATAAAGCATCATAGTATTCACTTAGATCTAATATATTTCAGCACTTAGTAACAATAAAACAGATCAAATCCAGTATATTAGCACTAAGCATCCTCAAACACATCAAATCTACTATTCATACTCATCTAATAAGCACAAAGCATAAGTAAATCTATCTAAACATGTCATAGCACTTAGCAAGAGAGGGACAACACATGTAAGCAACAACACAAAGCATGATACATAGATTTACGTGGTTCACCCCCACCCTGGGGATACGTCCACCAACTCTTCTTCTTTATTATCTCGGTCAAGAAGTTACAACACTGAGCCTCAACAATCCTTACTCCGCACAGGACAGAAGATCTGTGCAACTCGCTAGATCCTTCTTCCTTGCGCTTTAGCAAAAATCCTTTCCCAACCTCCTACAACAACTTGCACTTAGCCCTGCAAGCCTTTTACAATCATGCACAGAGCTTTACAATCCACATCCAATCACACAGATCTAATTACTAGCACTAAGCCATTCTCCACCCCCCTCTTACATTGCCTTAGTATCTATTTATAGATTACAAAAATGGGCCTAAGCGTGGGTAAACCCATGGGCCGACATCCCTTTCCCATTACATTAACCCAAAACCCTAAAAGAGGCCCAAAGTGGGTTGATATCCTATGATCTCTTCTTCGCCTGGTGCTCCATATTTGACAGGTTGTCGAAGTCCCAAAAATGGTCAAATATGACCAACTATTCCTCAAAACTTGGTCAAGGGCCAACAGGTGTCGATATTACTAATCAAAACGTGGTAGCAATGAGTTCTCTATGATACAATTCACAAAAGTGTTCTCGGTGCAAAAGTCAACGGAATAAGTAGACAACAACGTAACAGATCTTTCCAACGGACAAGAGACCTTCATTAATTCAATTCGGTCTATTACGGTGCGGTCCCAATGGTCTGATGGTAGGCTTTCTGACCATACATGTCATTCTAATTGTTCGGGGTATCGGTCTAACGGTTATACTATTCCCAATGGCTATATTGCTTCACTATGGCGAAGTGCCATGTGACACTGTTATGATATCTCAACGAAGTTCTAGTTTTGTAAATTTTCCTTCTGCGAAGTTCCCTCTGGAACCTTCTGTAACTTTTCGATATTTGATCTCTTCTTGCTTAGTTTTCTAGCCTTCTTTCTAGTGAGATTCGTCTCAGTATTCCTATTTCCATTCTGATTCTTATCTCCTCTTGGCATAGTAACTTCATGATGTTGAGATTCTTTCCTAGGATTCAGGGGCAATACTTCTTCTTTATCAGGGGTAGGCGTTTCAGTATTCTGTAAATCTTCTTGTGTTCTTTCAACTTCGACATCCATGGTCCTAAATAGCTTTGATCTATTCTCTTGTTCTTCAATCAAGTGTGTGATCCTCCTAGTCATGAAATCTTTTAATTCTTGTTTTTTTTGCTCTAAGAATTCTTCTTCTTTCCTTCTGGCTTGATCCCTTTCAATCCAATGTTTTCCTAGTAATATAGAAAATGGGGTGCTATTCTCAACAAATTTAACAACCTTGAAATCTTCTTCTATTGAAGTTCCATGAGCACTCATATATATCTGGGTAAGTCTTCCACATAGGGTTATCATCTTTCCTCTAAATAATCTTATTCCTCTCAATGAAGGAATAATAACAGGCTTTCCTAAAATTTCCCAAGTTCTTTCTGTCATTATATTCACCTGTGTTTCTTCATCCAGAGTACAGTCAATGTCGAAGTCTCCTATTCTTACTTCTATTTGATCCTTCTCTTTTAAGATCTTTGATAGATTAGTATCTTTGTGGTCATTTAGGGTTTCTTTCATCTATAATAGTACAGTCTCTGATTCCTTCTAGGGTTCTGCCATGGTCTCAGTTTCTTGACCTTTCTCAGGGTCTACTTGTTCCATATTCATTATTTCAAGCTTAGCAATCATTCTAGGGAAATCCAAAACTTCATGGTCCATCGATTTACAACAAAGACAACTAGATCTTCTACCATGGCAATCCTTAGCAAGATGTCTCGGTCTTCTGCAATTGTAACAAAGAGTTAACCCTCTCTTTCTCTTAAATGATCCCCATCCTTTCCTATACTGCGCACTACGATCATGGTAGCTAACCTGCAAAAACTTATTTCTAGGATCCTGCATCCATTTTTTAGTCCAAACATTCTTTCTATGCATAGGAATAACATATCTTTCATTATTCTTATCAAATCTTCTTTCATCTAGTTGTGCTCTAGTTTTCAGGCTAGGACAAAATTTATCAAGCATTCCTAGATCCATATTCTTGAAACAAAAGTTTCCACTTATCTTACTTTCGACAAAGCACAAAGCTTCCAAATCTAAAACTTTTTCACTATTCTTACCTCTATCAGAGCACAAAATCGTTAAGATCTTACCTCTTTTCTTTAGATCAGACTTCTCTTCTTAGCACATAGCTTCACAATCCAAGAAGAGTACTGTGCACCAAGGCAACAAATCTATGCACAGATCTTTCACAGTTTCAGGTTAGATCTTCGCATAGAGCTTCTTCTTCCTCAGTTCCCAACAATCATATTTTCAGGTCAGATCTTTGCACAGAGATTCTTCTTCCTCAGTTCCTAGCAATCATAGTTTCAGGTCTAGGCAACGGAACCATTTGTTGGCACAGGGGCAGACCCGGGGTTCAACGCTACAACAACACACCAACAAAACCCTAACTACCATCCCTTTCAGCAACACCTGTGAAGCAGATGAAGTCTCACCTGAGGTAGAGGTAGGGGTGGTTGCAGGACTCCAGTGTCTTCAACCTTAGCTGGGACACAGATTTGTGATTGTAACACCTTAACAAAGCACTTAGTTATTACAGTCCATTAGTATTAAGCTTTATTTCACAGTGCAGCTAAACCCTAACAACAGATCAATGCAGTATTCACACAGATCCAATAGAGTTAAGAACGAAGCACACACATAGAGATCATATCTAGCATTCATTCACATTATTCAACATTAAAATATCATATCAGATTCATCTATCATCTAACATCGTACTAAGCATTCAATCATATAAACAAGAGAGAAACCATAAAGCACAAATCATTCACAACAAAGGATATATGTGGTTCACCCCCACCCTGGGGCTATGTCCACCAACTCTTCATCTTCTTTATTATCTTCCTTCAATCTTCTTACATGCACAGAGCCTCAAGATCAACTTTGTAGAGCATAGGAGATATGCGCACTCTTCCCTAGATCCTCCTTCCTTGAGTTATAACACAAAGCCTTCCACAGTCTCTTTACAATCACTTGCACTTAGCTCTTCAAGTCTCACACAGTATGCACGAAGCACTTACAACTATTACTTGCACTTAGCACAACTTACAACTCTTCGATCACATAGATTGAACTACTTCCTACATCGCCGAGCTTTTTATTTATATATTACAAAATAGGCCTAAGCATGGGTAAACCCATGGGCCAACATTCCCATACCCGTTACATAGACCAAAAACCCAAAAAGGCCCTAAAAAGGGGTTGAGATCCTGTGACCTCCACTTCGTCTTGTGCTCCTCCTTTGTCAGCCTGTCGAAGTCCCAAAAATAGGTCAAACATGACCAAGGATCCTCAAAACTTGGTCAAGGGCCAACACTCACGGTGCTTATTTCAGGCCATATACGGATTTGATGAGTTTACATACTTTTTGTTCTTGTCCCTTCACAACAAAAAATTCTGCCTGAGACATGAAGACATTCTCTTTCAAGTCTAACTTTCCATCCATTATGTGCTACCAATTCAAATAAAGTATGAATGGCAGCCCATTGTTTTGTGGAAGCAAAAGTCTCCTCATAATCAATACCTTCTTTCTATGCAAATCCTTTTTCCATGAGCCTTGCTTTGTGCTTGTCAAGTGAGCCATCTAATTTGTGATTGTTCTTGAATATCCACTTGCATCCAATTAGTTTGATTTCGAAAGGAAGGTTCACCAACTTATATGTCCCATTCTTGATCAGAGAATCATACTCCTTTTGGATGGATTCTTCTCACTCATTATGAGAAGAATCTTCTTCAAAGGAATTTGGTTCAAAATTATTAGATAAATTCAATTCATATGAAATATGAAATATCCATATCATATACATCACCTGAATCTGAATTATATACATCACCTCCATATTGTCTTGTAGAAATTTCGGTTCCTATCTTTCCAACCTCATGAGGATGAACACTTTCAAGTGTATTTATGAGCCACTTTGGTGGACCTTTCTGATATGGTATAGGTTTCTCCATTGATTGAGATGGTGCTACATTTCCATCAAGGTTCAGCCTTTCAATCCTCCCAATCACATAATCCAAATGAACTTCCTATTTTGATGAAGTGGCTGAAAATTATTCACAAGGAGGAGATGGTACTTCAAAAGGATATTCCAAAGATTGATCCAAGATAATCCCCACTCCCCTTCAAGATGTGGAATCTCATCATCAAACTTGTGATATTTCTTTACATGGGTGAATCTATCCAGATGATCAAGTAGCTACTCAATAGTTTTTTCATTCTTGGTGGATTCAAGAAAAGTCACATCTCTGGAAAGAATGAACTTCTTGTTTACTTCATTGTAAATATGATATGCCTTTGTGGTATTTGAGTACCCCAAGAATATGCACTTCTGACTCCTTGCATCAAGCTTGTTTCTTTGCTCCTTAAGAATTAAGGCATAGTAGGTAGAACCAAAGACCCTGAGATGCCTCATAGAATGAATGTGACCATACCAAATTTAATAAGGAGTATTGTTCCCAAGAGCATGAGATGGACTATTTTTTTCACAAATATTGTACATAGAACTACATCAACCCAAAACATCAATTTCACATGTTTGAAAAACATCATGGAAATAACCATGTTTAAGAGAGTCATGTTCATTCTTTCAAGCTACACCATTCTGTTGAGGATTGCATGGAACAATGGTTTGATGATTGATCCCATGTTGGAAACGGTATATTTCAAACTCATTTCAAGTGTATTCCCTTTATTATCAGTATGAAGAGTGCCAATGTGATATTGAGCTTCATTTTGAATCCACATATGAAATTTTTTTAAATTTTTAAATTCTTTATTTTGATGTTTCAACACGTACACCCAAAACATCTAGGTGTAGTCATCAATACAAATCATGATATATCTATTTCCATTTGTAGATGGAATATGCACAGGGCCACACAAATTAGAATGAATTAATCAAACTTTTTTACATACTCTAAAAGTGGAATCATGGAAAGGTTGTTTTCTATGTTTTCCAAGGATACAAGAATCACATTGTTTCAATTTTCTATGAATAGTAGGAAAACTAGAAACACCATTATTTTTCAGCAAATAAAGGTTGTCATAATCAATGTGTCCAAATCTAGCATGCCACAAGAGACTATATGACAACGTACCTTTGTTGTGGTGAGATAGGTATGCAGAATTCTATGCATGAACAGACGTCCCTTTCAACTTCAACATTTTTTCCTGTCATAATGATCATGTCGTCAGAAGCCTTCCTTGTTTACACTTTTCCACCGAATATATGAATATAGTGGCCTTTCTGTCAAATGTGCACAAGATACAACAAGTTCCTTCAAATCTCATGAAGATAAAGCACATCATGCAGAAGAAAATATAGGAATCTAGGTAATTTAAACCTGACGATGTCAATTCCCGAAGGTTTGAGATTTGATTTATCTGCAAGATAGACTATACCATCTACATTGTCATTTAAATATTCAAAGAATTCTTTCTAGAAGGTCATGTGTAATTTTTCACTTGTGTCAAGTAGCCATGCATATTTCCAAGAAGAAAATGAAGTGTTAAGTAAATCTTCAGTTACAACAATATTTCAATGGGAAACAATATAGTGAGTAGATTCAGGTGCTTTACCTTTTTCCAGATCTCATGGCTTGCCTCTGTCTTATTTCTAATATTTCTTGTATTTGATTTTATCCCAAGGGATTATTCATGTATTTGCTTCATTTGACCTTTTATCTCCTCAACGAACATAGTGAAGATCAAATCTCTCACATGGATTATGCTTACCCCCGTGCCTACGGAATTGTTTCTTCCACATCCTCTTTTACTACCTTATCCTCTAGAAGAATCACGTGATTTATTCTTCCCTTTGTGGGGAGTTTTGGCAACTGCTGCTCCTATGCTCAACATGGTCATTGTAGTCACTTATAAGGACAACTTGGTTGAGATCAATGTGGACCACCAAGGAAAAATTAATCTGTTGTCATAGAGGACTTTTACTCTGCCTATGATCATAGGATATGAATAGATTAGTGTGACTATGATTCCATTGAATATTGCATAAATATTTTGGGATATATGTTACACCAACTTAATGAGTCTATTCTTAGTTTAGTTGACAAGATCAAGTATGAGGCAGGCAATGTGTAGACTTAGTTCAACTCCTCTCTAACTAATCAAGATATATGCATCGATGCATTTGAAGGATTAAATTAAAATGAGAAGTCTCTGTTTCTCAATCAAGTGCTACATATTTCAAAACTATTGAGAAATTCTCTTGCAATCGTCAATAACATGTCTATTACTAATAAAAATGACAAGCGAAAACAATGAATCTCTTTGGTGAACAACATACATTTCTTAATCGATTTCAAATGTCGTGGAAGTGGCACACCATTTGAATATTTTTTGAGCTATAGTTCCATTGAAGATGTTTTCTTGCTTGGATATCTTCATATGAATTAGAGATTCCTTCAATCTATGGTCGATAGTGTGAAATATAACCACACCATGGAACACCATTTGAATTCTTTTCGATCTATGATTCCATTGAAGATGGTTTCCTTTCAGGGTTATCTTTAGATGATCAAAGGCTCCTTTAAGCCATGCTTGACAGTTTGAAATCTAATGTGGTGATTACTTAAGATGGAAGTTGGTCAAGTAATTGAGAGAGAGAGTGATTTTCATAGGGAAAAGGAAATCGTTTCACAAGCTTGCTAGACACATCAAAGATAATAAAGAGAGACCCCAACCAATTTTGAAGGAAAGTGAATTGTTAGAGGAAGGAAAAAATCCTTCGATTAACTGAGTGCTAGAGGACTATTGTTTAAATTCTACCGATTTATTCTGACAATGGGTTCACGAGGAGAGAATTCCATGTTATGGGCATAGAGACCTTTGGTTCAAGTCTAAGCAGTGATATTTTGGGGAAATGGTGAGAATTCCACATTGTGGAGGAAACCCTAACACCTGTGCATAGATGAGGGGTGTAATCAACAAATTAACATAGAGGGAACAACAAGAGAGAGAGTGTTAAAAAAAGACATGTTTACACGCAGGGGAATGAAATGCTTGGGGAGGAGAGAATCATGGAGTTAAAACCATCTTTGATACCACTTTCATGCAAGTTATTGAATAAATCCACACTTGATTGAACTGCGTTAACGTGAGACATTCATAAATACAATGTGAACTGATCGTTGGTTTCATCTTCCAAGAGGTATGAATGACTTTTTCTATTCACCTATGACTCTTCATATTTCTCCTAAATAATATTTACAAAGTACCTAAATCCCTAAGGATTAGGTATCTAATAGTGATAGTAACCAAATCGATACTTGATATCTTCTCACCAATATCACCAGTTTATCATTCAGTTCTTTAATTCTAGAAAACAGTTACTAATATTTTCATTTTCTTCCATTTGTATTAAGAGAATCTTTCTTTTTAAAAACAATACCTGATTTGTATTGGATGCCTCATACAAATCTTTAAGTCCCTCCCATGTTTCTTGGGACGTTTTTCATTCCCTTATATGGGGAATAATGTTATCTTTTATGGACATTCTTAAGAGAACATTTTCCTTGTTTTCTCTTCTCACTCAATATTGAATTGAGGATGCTGAGGTTGTTGGATTTGTTTCATCTCCACGTGAAATTGACCAAAAATTAAACCCTTCTATAAAGGTATGCAACCTCAATTTCCAATTTACATAATTTTCCCTGTCTAATTTATTTTATTCATTTAAATAGGAATCTTTCAAAGAATTCGACATCTTTAAGAAGCACAATACCAATTACCCAACAATTCTCTTTTTAAAAAATGACTAAATTACCTTTAGCGAATTCCTTCCTGGATGCTCTCTCTTCTAGGAAGCAATCAAAACATGTGCATCAAGGATGTGATGCTGGCTACATGATTTTATTTTCCGATTAGTGACATCACACGATGACCCATCAAGACCCATTTAGTGGCTCCAACTCGATTTGATATCCCTGAGTGACAAATCCTTGTCATTTGACACTATGTGGGCTCCCTTTCTTTGAAAATTTGTAACCTAATTTCGATGTATGGAAGCTACAATGATACATATTTTCCTAAACACTTTTCTCTAACATGTATTATTCTCAGGAAAATAGGGATGCAAACAACATGTCTCCTTGATATCTCAGCATATTGGGCCAATACTTCTTTTCTTTTCAATGGTGTCTATATTCATCCTCTTATTGGTGGTTTATCATAACGATTCTTGTTGATGGTTGTTATTCAATGAGATGACGATTGTAGTTTAGTGAAACGATGACAGTGGCTACATGTATGAGTGAAGAATTCGCTTTGTTCTATGGGCTTCTCCCAATAATATTTTTGGGTAGTTCTTTCCTAACCAAAGTGATCACAAGATTTAATGCCAAAATAGAGAGGCAATGGAAAACAATCATACATAAGGTGAGATGAAACTGACTCACCACCCCATTCAATTGATCATGAAAATGCATACATATATAGGATGGAAAACATGTTCATTCGACTTTGAAACTGGCAAAATTATTATAACCAAGATTCTAATGATCTTGATTTTGTAACTACCAACATAACAATTTGCTAATAATTCATTTCGAAAATTATTTCTATCACTATTATTATATGTCTCATAAAATAACCATAAATTCGATTGGTGTAATATTCAGTAATTGTGAACTAATAACAAAAACTAACTAACTTAGACTTGGAAGAAAATATCTCCACTAAGATTTTCTTGGTACTTGTTAAATTGTTTCCTCATCCTTAATTACTATTCAAATAGACAACATTTTATTGAACATGATATCTATAATTACTATTCAAATAGACAACATTTTATTGAACATGATACCGTGAATTATTACCATTGTTAGCACTTACGAACACGACAAAATTTCATTGAAATGACTTTTGGAATTATTCCTTCACCAATTCAAAATTCAACATTGAAGTATTTAGGGAGGAGTTGTCAATCTACATCAAAATGATGAGAGGTTGAAAGATGTATTAATGTCATAAAATTTAAAGTTATTGTGTAAATAATTTCCATGACGTTGAACATGAATTATTAATGAAACATTTTGGAATATATTTTTTTGTAAGTTTACATTATAATATTAATGAGTTAAAATGTTATATTTGATTTTTTTGGGAGTAAGTTTATATTATATTATTAATCAAGTAAAATTTAAATAAGTT
>ML779837.1:387254-401893 GCA_009831015.1 Picea engelmannii | reverse complement strand
TTGCATGTAATGAATCCTTTTAAAAGGATTTGAATAATCCATTGTAATGTGACTAGAGGTCAGGGGTGAAGGATACAAAGATTGGGAACCTTTACAAGTTAGAATGGAGTACTCAAATAATTAGTGAAGTAGTGGTGGTATCTGATGAAGCAAATGAACTACTCATTTATGGCATTAGTGACTAGGTCATATGGGAGAGAAAGGGATAAAGGAACGGATAAACCGTAAGTTGCTTCCATATTTTAAATCCTTGAATTTGAATTAATGCAAGCATTGTGTTTTTTGGGAAGAAGTGTAGACAATAGACAAAAGTTTAAATCAGGTGGTCGTACAAGTAAGGGTATTCTAGATTACATCCATTCAAATGTTTAGGGGTCATCCCTTACAATTTCTTTTGGAATATCATCATACTTTGTGACATTTATAGATGATCACTCTAGAAATGTGTGGGTATATATTCTCAAAATAAAGGCTGGATTTTTTAATGTATTTAAATATATTTTTAGTTGAAAAGAGAACCAACATGTCAATCAAGTATTTAAGAATAGATATTGGAAGCGAGTTTACATCTTTGGAATTTGAAAATAATTGCAAGGAAGCTAGGATTGAAAGGCATAAAACCACAATTTACACTACACAATAAAATGGCATGGACAAACACATGAACATGGCTCTTCTAGAGAGAGCAATGAGCATGCTTAGTAATGTCAAGTTGCAACAAGAGTTATGGGTAGAAACAATCACTACAACTTGATATATGATAAATCAGTCACCATCAATTGCAATAGACTATAAGATCATTGAAGAGGTATGGATAGGTCATTTTTGTATTTGAATGTTTTTGGTTGTGATGCTTATGCTCTTATTTCCAAATATTAGGATTCTAAGTTGCACTCTAGATCAAAGAAGTATATCTTTGTTGGATATGGTGATAGAGATTTGGATGAGGAAATATATATGGAAAAACTAGAAGGTTTTGTCCAGGAACACAAATGAAGATTTGTTTGCAAACTCAAGGAGTCATTGTATGGCTTGAAGTAGTCTCCCAGACAATGGTACAATAAGTTTGATTCCTTCGCGGTGAGACAAAATTTTATAAGAAGTGAGTATGATCATTGTGTTTACTTCAAAACTTTAGAAAATAGTATATTCATTATCTTGGTTTTATATGTTGACAATATTCTTGTATCAAACAAACACATGGGGTAGATCAACATATTAAGGGTTTAGTTCGCTAGGAATTTTGATATGAAGGATCTAGGAGAAATAAAACAAATTTTGGGAATTGAAATACACAGAGACACGAAACATGATAAGATATGTTTTTCACAAAATAAGTATATGCAGAAGATACTTCAGAGTTTCAGTAGGAATAATGTGAAACCAATAAATATCCCTTTGACTTAACATTTTAAGCTTTCTTCAAGTTTATGTCCTAGTAATAAAGAAGTAAATGATTATATGTCTCATGTACTGTATGATTGTGTAGTAGGAAGTTTAATGTACATGATGATATGTACAAGAATATATATTTCACATGCAGTTGGTGTTGTTAGTAGATACATGGAAAATCCAAGTAGAGAGCATTCAGAAGCAGTGACATGGGTGTTTCGGTATCTTAGAGGCACACATGCTTATTGTATCACCTATAATGGTTGCAATGATTCAATTTGTGCTTAACTTGACACAAATTTTGCAGGTGACTTGAAAAAAAGGAGATCTAATTTAGGTTATGTCTTTTCCCTAACAAGAGGACATATTTGTTGGATGTCAAGGCTTCAAGACTCAATTTATTTATCCACTATTGAGGCATAATATATAATTGCCTCACATGCATGCAAGGATGCAATTTGGTTAAAGGGCCTATTAGGTGAGTTTCAAAAAGTACATGAGAAGGTGAATGTGTTCTATGATAGTCAAAGTGTTATTCATTTGGCAACCAATCCATCTTATCATAGTAAGACTAAGAATATTGCGGTTAAAACCATTTTGTAAGATAGGTTATTGATGGAGGTGGAGTAGCTCTTAAGAAAGTATATACTCTAGGAAATTGTGTAGACATGTTTACAAAACCAGTATTGTTAGAGAAGTTGCGATGGTGTTTGGATTCTCTTGGATTGCAGTAAAGGTGATGAATGGGCTTGGGCAAGGTATCCAGTAAATTGTTATCAAGGTGGAGATTGTTGGAATTGTGACGACAATGCAAAACTGAAAGAAAAACTGGAAAATAGTGGTGGTTCATGCAACAATAGTGTTCTTGAACTAGTGGTAGTTCATGTAACAATGCAACTATGTTGAAGACAATATATTTATTTTCATAGCCTTGAGAGGCAACTACAAGTTTTGTAAGCTTGTCGTGTAATCTTTATCGGTATAAGAATATTGATACCTTTCCCCATGGATGTTTCCTTGGCACATTGTTAGGGTTTTACCACGTAAATTTTGTGTCTTTTGTTTTTATATTTTCCTATATATATATATATATATATATATATATATAGAGAGAGAGAGAGAGAGAGAGAGAGAGAGAGAGAGAGACTTATAAGATTGGATACATTATTTCAAATTAGCTTCTTGTAACTCTCCCACCAAGAGTGATCCTAGCTCATGGTTATCTACTTCATCCTTTCAATTCCTTAACTCTTCTTTGTAGTTCCAATATCTCAATAAAGATGGTGGATATTGAATTTTTTAGCTTACAACTTTAATATGTTAATAAAAATAGTGAAATTAAAATTTTATGAATCACTATTTTTAAAAAAAACTTAAAATTTGTAAATGAAAAATTACAATTTTAATATTTTCTAGTTTACATTTTTTTAATAGAATTGTGATTTTAGATTTGATAAAATCATTATTTTTAACGTATAAATTTTCTATTCCAAATTGTGATTTTGGATTTGATAAAATCATTCTTATTTGCAACAAATTGTATTATATTAATATTTGAAAATTACAATTTCATTAATCTCAAATAAATCTTACTTTATTTTGAATTAAAAATATCTATTAACCAATTCTTTGCACATTACCATTTTTCAAATTCTTTTTCTTTCTTGAAAACTAAAAATAATAGACTCTACTACAACCACACATCCAAATTCAATTCTGTATTAAAAAAATACAACAAAACCTTAATTGTAAAGTTATTATTAGATGTTTATCTCTTATTATTATTATTATTAAATGGTATCTACTAATTATTAAAAAATAATCACACTACTTAAAATAATTTAGTGGTAGTACGTCAGAGAGTAAATTTTCACTTTTGTCAAATATCTCTAAATTTACTAACTTTTTCCATTACATTCATTAAAAAAAAATTAAATCTTTGTTATTAAAAACCAATTTTAAATAGTGTTAAAAAATCAAAATACAATTAAAAAACAATTTATAATTACATGTGAATACAAATTTAATTTAAATTCCTAATATAATTTTAACCATTTTTAAAAAGATTATAAGTTAAGCATGCAATCGTCTCAAATAATTGAGAAGGAATATTTTACTTCAATTTCTTGAAAAGTGACTAAAGTTGACAAAAGCCGTCGTATCTTTACATATAAGACATGTGTTCTACGTCATAATCAGCGTTGTCTCATCTAGAAATTAGACTCCACATAAAGTGATCATTTCACATCGAGTCACTAAAATCTAAAAAAAGTTGCGTAATCAACTTTCTCACGACACTTCTAAAGGCTTGTTGTTCCATTCGTATGAAATATAGAGTTTTTCGTCGAAAAAAACCTATTTTAAATATTTTTAAATTAGAAAAATTTCATGGTTTAAATTTCATAGGATTATTTAAAATATGGATAATTTTTTTTTTTAAATTAATATAATTTTTTTATAAATTTAAACATTTTTATAAAAAATCCTATATTTAAAGAATTAGTAAAAAGTTATTAAGAAATTATTGATTTAATCTCAATCACTTAAAAGAGTCTCGTAGTGTAGAGTAGTCGGTGAGGAAGTGTGCTATTAAGACATTCCATAAGTGAAGTCACTGGTTCGAAACCTCTGGGGATACCTCAAATCCAACCATGTTAAGGGCTAGTTCAATCCAGGTGCGATCCCTGAGATATTACAATATGAAATAAATTTTAGACTTAAAGTTGTTAAAAAATTAGATTGTTTAGGTGCAACTTCAATTAGCAAATCATATCCTAAATTAGGGATTTACAAGGGGTTTTGAGGAGACATCAATTTTATAATTTTTTTTCTCTATTTTGTAGTATGTGGATTTTTTAGGCTATAGACATATTTGATTGTTTTTGAGATATGTCTCTATTGTTGGGAAGCATACATAGAAATAATGAAAATGGGGCCATCATTGGACACCCTTGTACGCCTTTGTTAGTGTCTGATGAGTAGTATTGTATTAAACAAAATCTATTTATGAGTTTGATCTTCCATGTACCCTAGGGTATATCAAAAGCCTCATAGGCATAAATGGGACCATACTTAGATTGTACCTTTCAACTAGTTATCTCTATAGTACACCAAGCACAAGATCCAAGGAGATCACTCTAGTGTACCTAGAAATTGGGTAGTACAACTTAGAGCACGGTCCATCCTTCATAGTCAACATTGTAAAATAAGTATTAAGTATTGTTGTTGGAAACTCAATGGTATATCAAACAATTGTGACACTTTCTTTCCCATAAGACATTGCAAAACCTTGGCCCATCATGACTAGACATAGCGTGAGACATAGTAAGCCAAATGAGGCTCATACAACGGCTTATAAAGGCTCATCTAGGACATTAGAACATAATGATGAATTGGAATTTTACATGTCCAAGTTAGAAGAGAGAATGAAAAGCATGGATCTTACCATAAATAATAAAGATAGTAAAGAAGGTTGACCTCATAAATATGGTAATTATAATAGAATTTCCAAATTATAAAGATACTAACCAATGGACTCTTAACGAACTCGAGAAAAATGTTGTTGATCTCAAAACCAAGATAGCAAGTAAATATCTCAAAGATATGCCATGCAAGACGGATATCAAATACATGAAGGAGGACCTTATGAAGGAATTATCAAACATGTGTATCTTAAATTATCCCCCTCGAGAAGAGGATAAGGAGAACACAAGGATCAAGTTCTAGTCACATATGGAGAAAATACTAACACATTTAGAGAACAAGATGATTGAGTCCCAAACACTTGATCATTCATAACACCAAAATCAACAAAATCATGGTTTTAAATTTGTTGAGTTGTTATATTCTTTGCAGTGAAATTCAAGGCGGTTCGACTGATAGTGAAAGTCGAAGGTCGAGGTGGTTCGACCGGGTAAAGACGAAGTCGAGGTGAATTGAAAAGAAGTCGAAGGTCGTGTTTAGTCGACTAGGTAAAGTCGAAGTTGAAGGTCGAGGTGGTTCGACATGGAAAAGACATCGACAACAAGTTGAAGAGGTCAACCGACAAGAGGTTGACAGGCGGGCGTGTGGCAACCGACGGAAAATTGAATGAAGGTCGACTGGTAGTTGACAGGTAATACAACTTGGTAGTTGACTACAATAGAACCCCGAGATTCATGAGATTTGTAGCTAACGATCTACATGGATCTGTAACCCGTTTTGGGTTCCATTCTCTTTAGGGTTTTTCCTGCTACAAATTCTATAAAGAAGGCGTGTTGTAAGGCCGAAAAAGATGATGAAATGAGTCAATCAATAATCGTAGAGGTTGTTGGCCATGTCGCTGTAAGCCGAATTGGATACATGGTTGTTCTTTCATAAGAAAGAGGGTATGATTATGATTGTGTCTTAGGTGTGGACCAAGATTAGATATGTAACATTTTATTTTGAATGAATAAGACAACAAGGAGTAGAACTCTCAAGGAATGTTGGTTTTCCTGGTTTGGGTTTCTAGGGTAAAATCTCCGTGTACTGTGTTATTTTTGTGTCATTTACTTTCTTTATTAAATCTTATGTCCTCTCTTCTATTAGGTTTAGTGTGGAAGTGTGTCTCATTTCCTAAAAAAAATGAGACCAAAGAACTACTTCATTCCCAAGATCAATATGAGAAATTTTGATGGTAATGATCCCAAGACATGGATATTCAAGATGGAGTAATTTTTTGATCTACACCAAGTTCCAACTCTACAAAAGGTAACCATTTCATTTGTATATTTAGAAGTTGATCAATTTGTGTGGTACCAATCGTTTTGAGAACATTATATTGACTTTAATGTCCCTTGGTCTATTTTATGGAAGAAATCATTGCACATTATGGAGACAATATGAGCAACACATTCTTTAGTCAAATGATGAACCTCAATCAAAGAGGTCTAGTTACAGAGTACATTCAATGGTGATCCAGGTGGATATTGGTGGGCACACACCTATTCCAACTGAGTCCTCTTTACAGATTTTAGTTCAACACATTTCTTTGTAATGATGACATTTCTTTGTAATTGTGGGTTTTTCACTTCCAGGTATATCCTAAATCCCTACACAACATATAGGTGGATATTGGTGGTATCCCACCTATTCCCACTGGCTTATTTTGGAAGTTTTCATGTCAGTACATCTTTTTGTACTTCCAGGGCCGTTTTGGGGACCTAAACAATGTTTTTTTGGCTTGCCACAGTCAAACTATACACAAAGTCAAAGTTTGATGGCATAATGTGTATTTCTCGAAAAGAACTTTCCAACGGGATATCACATGCCTAAAATGGAGGTCGTATGCAAAAGTTACGACCCCGGAAAGTTGAGGTACCAACTTACCCATTGGGGCCCACATAAATGTTGGTGTTTCATCTCCTAGGGTTAGGTTTTTGGATGGCTAGGGTTTTGGAATTCATGAGTAATGTTAAAAATGCCTTTGGATACTCATTGTAATCATTGTGCTCAGATAGATGCACGTAGCAACCACATCTCTTCTCAAAGATAGATACCACCATTCGAGCAAATTGTTTTTAGTTCTACAGTTTTACAATTTTAGCCTATTTTATTTATTCAATAGAAGTTATTGTTCACTGGATATCTGTTTTTTTTCTCTATATCTCTGTTTTATTTTATTCAGACTATTATTTATTTAGTTCCGCTCATAAATCTAGATTAGTGGTATCAGAGTGGTCTGCTCTTCATTTATTTTTCTTCGTGCATGTCCCCGACAAGATATGGATACAAGAAGTTGGGACTCGAACCAGTCGAGCCTTTGAAATATTGGTCATGCTAAGCTTGACAACAAATCATGGGGGATGATAAGAAAGATGATGGAGCATGAGATATTTTTAAATTTTTGCTCGAGGAAGCCCTTGCGTGACAAATGAACGAAATGATGGACAACTTTGGAGAGATCTTTCGGTGGCTGCCCGCAGGAGACACATCTTCATCAAGCGTCCATGCAAATCCCTTCAAGGTACAAGTAAATTTTGATATTCCATTATTTGAAGGACTAATATATGCGGATGTTGTAGATAAATGATTGAATCTGCTCGAAGGGTATTTTTCGGTCAACAATTTTTCTAAGAGGGAAAAGATTACTTTTTCACTCCTCAAGGTCGTCCCCCATGTTAAGGACTGGTGGGATACTTACTCTGAGAAAAGGGCCATAGAGGAATATACAATATTTGTGGTTTCCCCCAAACGGGATTCATTCGGGGATGCCATTAAAGAACAATACTACCCTATTGGAAGCTACAAGGAATAGTGCAAGATGGACCACGCTGTGTCAGGAAAGGGACCAGACAGTACCAGATTTCACCAATATTTTTCATACCCTCCACACCAAATTTGGTATCAAAGACTCTGGACGACAGCTGGTGCTCAAATACCACAGTTGTATCCATAGATTCATTCAAATAGAAATGGATTTTTTGAACATCGCATCATTAGGTGCATCTTATAGATATGCTGTCAAGATCGAGAAACAATTTAAGCAGAAGAGGCGGGAGTTTGGATCTGCAAACTCCTTATAGCCGAAGCAAGGCAAAGGCGGCCCCAACCCAGAAAATAAGGGACATAGAAAATGTGGCCACTCTCAGGACAACCAGTCCAAGCTGCAGCCCAAGAAGGGTAATGAGAAGTCGAAGAGGGACAAAGGAAAGTGGTGTGAATGCCATAAAATCCATTGACACAACACCGAAGACTGTCAATCCAAGTAGTCACAGGTGGTTGATTTGAAATCTTCTGAGTCATAGGTAGATTCTGACTCTGAATCAAATCCAGAAGGAGGGAAGCATATTATCGATGCCGAACCTAGCACCACTATCGCTACCACCAAAGTCCAACCAAGTGAACTAGAAGAACCAGAGAAAGGGGAACACCTCTTTCACTCACAGATGTGGGTAAAGGGGGATCCGCTTCATTTCATTGTCGATAGTGGTAGTCAGAAGAACCTGATCTCAGCAAAGGTCATCAAGTGGTTGGACTTGCCAATGATACTACACCCACAACCCTACACCATCGGTTGGTTTCACCAAGGAAGAGATCTTCACGTAAGCCAATAGTGTCGTCTGCCCTACGACATCAAGCCCTTCAAAGATGGGGTATTGTGTGATATTTCTCCCCTTGAAGTTTGTGATGTTCTTTTAGGACAACCATATTTGTAGAAGTGACATGTTGTGTATGAGTCTAGACCTCGTAGTGTTATTATTACATTGGGTAGAAATTTGTATATGATACTATAGGTAGTGTCGCCTACTTCTATTTATTTAATCTCTGTTAAGCAATGCAGTAAGGTCATTTCACAGACCGAGAAGTTTGTCTTCTTTGTGATCTTTTCTCACAGTAATAAGAAGGTCACCTCCACATCTGTGACCTCTACACAGAGCCTCTCTTTGCAGTAGAAGCAAGTGAACGAGATCGTGGAAGAGTACAGAGACATATTCTCCTCACCCACTGGGGTACCAACGCACTACCAAGTTAAGCATCTAATTGATATAACCCCTGGTGCACCTCTTCCTAATGGACCAGTCTATCATCACTCGCTGATAAAAAATGACGAAATAAAGTTTCAGATCCAAGAGATGCTTCAAAAGGGGCACATCAGACGTAGATCCTCCCCTTGCGGAAGCCCGATTGTACTAGTGCAGAAGTAATACGAGACCTAGTGGCTTTGCATTGATTACATAGAATTAAACAAAATCACAGTCAGGAATCGATACCTAATTCCCATAATTTATGACCTTCTTGACCAACTCAAGGGGGGAAATTTCTTCAGCAAGATTGACCTAAAGTCTGGCTACCACTAGGTTCCCATCGAACTGCCTGATGTATGGAAGATAAATTTCAAATCTAAAGAAGGTCTCTTTGAATGGCTGGTCATGCCCTTTGGCTTAACAAATGCACCAACAACTTTCATGAGGTTGATGGATGATGTATTGAGACCCTTGACCAAATCTTTTGTGGTGGTATATTTAGATAACATCCTCATCTTCAACAGAACTTGGCAGGAGCACATGTAGCATATTCATAAGGTTTTGAGCACTTTGTGGCAGCACAAGCTATATGCTAACTTGGAAAAATGATCCTTTGGCATGAACAAGGTCCAATACTTGGGCTACATTGTTGATGAGCATGGGGTACATGTGGATCCAACTAAGATCCAAGTCATATGTGACTGGCCAGCCCAAACACACTAACCGAGCTTCAGATCTTCTTGGGATTTTCCAACTTCTACCGATGGTTTGTGTTGGGATTCTCCCATATTGCATGGGACCTCATCCAAGTGACCAAGGGCAGTGGCGGGGAAATTTTTTCATGGGGGAAGGCACAACAATGAGCATTTGATGATCTGAAGCATCGCTTGTGCTCAACACCATTACTCTCCTTACCCAATCTGCAAAAAACATTCGATATTGTGATTGATGCATACAACTATGTTGTAGGTGAAATTCTCACTCAGCATGGTCATCCGATAGCATACCATAGTGAGACACTCTCAGATACCATCCAAAAATACCCCACCTATGATAAGAAAATGTATTTCAATGTGCAAGTTTGTCGTCAATGGAAACATTACATTCTGGTAAAGGAGACAATCATCCACACTGATCACAAAACTCTGCAGTTCATATAGACACGGGGGAAGTTGCAGAACGATCACCATCTAAAGTGGTCGACATGACTGCAATAGTTCCATCTCAACATCAAGTATAAGATAGAGAGCACAAATCATGCCGTTGGTTGCCTCAGTCGACCTCCCGTGGTTGCACTCACCAGCGTGCTCCATTCCTGTGGGCATGAGGCATCTGAGTGGACCCAATATTATCAGCGAGATCCTTACTTCGCCACCACCTATCATCTCTTGGGTACACGCACAAATGTCATTGATTTTCACATTCAGGATGGAATTTTATGCCATCTGGTCCACCCCTTTGTTCTTGTAAGTGAGCATGCAAAGTTGATTTTGGAGGCTCACTACAGTCGGATTGCAAGACATTTTGACGTGGATAAAATTGTGGTCATTCTACATAAACATTTTTACTG
This sequence comes from Picea engelmannii, assembly GCA_009831015.1. Taxonomy (NCBI): domain Eukaryota; kingdom Viridiplantae; phylum Streptophyta; class Pinopsida; order Pinales; family Pinaceae; genus Picea; species Picea engelmannii. The sequence continues at coordinate 391,444 of ML779837.1, read as the reverse complement.
GCCCAAACTTTGACAAGACGTCAAAAAGTATATCGGATCTTTCACTTACTGTGCCATTTCCAAGCCAACCAGTAGGAAGCAAGGGTTATACACCCCTCTTCCTACTCCCGAGAGGCCTTGGGAATCCATCTCGATGGATTACATGTTTGGACTTCCATCCACCAAGAATGACAATGATTGCGTATTTGTGGTGGTTGATCGGTTTTCAAAGATGGCCATTCTAACAGCCTGCAAGAAGAAAATCACAGTAGCATATACTTCCAATCTCTTATTCGAATGAGTGTGGGTCCATTTTGGGATACCACAGACCATCATCTCTGATCAGGGAAGTAGGTTCCTGAACACATTTTGTTCTAGTCTTTGGTCACTGTTGGACACTAAGCTCACTAAATAAACTACCTTCCACCCTCAAACCGATGGCCAAATAGAGGTCGTCAATCAGATGATTGTGCACATCCCGCGCATGTATAATTCTAAGCATCAATGTACATGGGATGAGAGTCTTCTCTATGTTCAACACAACTACAATAGGGCTCTCCATAGCTCCACCGACCATATCCCATTTCAAGTGGGGCTAGGATTCCAGCCCTTGGGTCCCATTGATGTTGCACTACCTCTTGCAACCATACAGACAACATCTTCCCATTTTCAGTCCGAAGCCGACAAAGCCACCAGATTCATTGAGCGGATTCAACACATCCGCCAACAGGTCCATGAGATTTTGCAGAAAACCAATGGTAAGTACAAGCAACGCCATGATCAACACCCGATACCACAAAAGTTTCAGGTGGGAGACAAGGTCTGGCTACATTTGCAGAAAGAACGCCTTACAAGGCCCCATCAGAAGCTCCATCCAATTTTCTATAGGCCTTACACTATCACCAAGGTTGTGGGTGACAATGGTTTTGAGATCAACACTTCCTCCGTCCTTGGCTTGCACCCAATGTTCAATGTGGACCTCCTCCGCCCATATTTTTCACCATTAATTGGACACCTTGGAGATTGCAGAACAATTGAAATCAACATAGCTCAACCCTAAATGCATGGAACATGCATCCACTGATCAAATACTGGACGCATAGGTCAAGGGCACTCTCCAGTAGAGGTCCAATTTTATTAGGTTGTCAAGGCAAGGAAGCTCTTGCACCAAGGGAAGTGGCTAACTCGGGGCCAAATTCAACATAAATTTCCTCACATGATGGGTGAACTCAATGTAATGGATACAATTTCTTCCTAAGGGGGGAGGACTGATCTAGGTGGATATTGGTGGCCACCCACCTATTCCAACTGAATCCTCTTTACAATTTTTAGTTCAACATGTTTCTCTGTAATGATGACATTTATTTGTAATTGTGGGTTTTGCACTTACGGGTCTATCTTGAAGCCCTACACAACATCCATGTGGATATTGGTGGCCTCCCACCTATTCCAACTAGCTTATTTTGGAAGTTTTCATGTTAATACATCTTTTTGTACTTCTAGGGTCATTTTGGGGCCCTAAACAATGCTTTTTTTTTTGGCTTGACACAGTCAAATTGTATATGGAGTCTGAGTTTGACGGCATAATGTGTATTTCTTTAAAATACCTTTTTAATGTGCTATCACATGCCTAAACGAAGGTCATATGCAAAAGTTACGACCCCAGAAAGTTGAGGTACCAACTTACCCATCAGGGCCCACATAACTTTTGATGTTTCATCTCCTAGGGCTAGGTTTTTGGATGTCTATGGTTTTGGCATTCATGAGTAATGTTAAAAATTCCTCTGGAGCCTCATTGTAATCATTCTTCTCATACAGATGCGTGTAAGATCCACATCTCTTCTCAGAGATAGCTACCACCATTCGAGCAAATTGTTTTCAGTTATGTAATTTCACAGTTTCAACCTATTTTATTTATTCAATAGAAGTTATTATTCATTGGATATCTTTTGTTGTTCTCTATATCTCTTTGTTATTATAGTCAGTGTGTTATTCATTTCGTTCGACTCATAAATCCAGATCAAATGGTTTCAAAAGTTGAGTCTTAGAGTGAAGGACATTCTAGAAGATAAATTATTGTATTCCTTTATGGATAGTTTAAAGGAGAGAATTCAATATCAAGTGCATCTCTTTGAACCTCAATCCTTGGATAAGGATTTTATTGTGGCAAAGAGAGTTTAAGGTAAAAATGTTGCTTCCAATTACACTAACACCTACATGAAGCACAACGTTTTGAATCAACAATAATGTATTTATGAGATTCATTATCATATAGTATATAAACCAATATAATATATCCATCCAGAATAACATTTCCAACTTTGATGATAATTGTTTCTCCAAATAAATTACCATAAACAAACTTTTGGATCTCACCAAATAACACATTTGTTTTAATAAAACTAAAATCCTAATCAAAATTCACATCATGAACACAAAATTACCTTGAGTCAAAACTGAGTCAAACATGGGCTTGCATCATCACCTTACTTAAAATCTCAAAACTCATCCTATTTCCTATAACTTGGTCCATCTTAGTTTCTTTTGATATTTCATTTAAAAAAACAAGTTTAAACATATCTTTTAAACGAGTAACTAAGTAGCATATTACATCTATGTGATTAATAGATGAGATGTATATGTGATTGTAAAAGTCGTATCTTATGACTACATCGATGATTACATCTCGGAGATAGATTGTTTTGGATAGGTTTAGCCTTAACTCACATAAATTCCATAAAGAAGTAAGAATTCTATAAGATACCTCAATCCTTCATAAATGGACAATGTCATGAAGTACATTTCCTTAATGTTGAAACAAGAATTCTTAACTCACATAAATTCCATAGAGAAACAAGAATTCTATAAGATACCTCAATTCTTCACGCATGGACGATGTCATGAAGTACATTTCCTTAATGTTGAAACAAGAATTCTTAACTCACATAAACTCCATAGAGAAGCAAGAATTCTATAAGATACCTCAATTCTTCACGCATGGACGATGTCATGAAGTACATTTCCTTAATGTTGAAACAAGAACTCTTAACTCACATAAACTCCATAGAGAAGCAAGAATTCTATAAGATACCTCAATTCTTCATGCATAGACGATATGAAGTACATTTCCTTAATGTTGAAACAATAATTCTTATTTTACATATATTCCATAGAGAAGCAAGAATTCTATAAGATGCCCCAATTTTTCATGCATTGACGATGTCATGAAGTACATTTAGTTATTGTTAAATCATGAAGGATTTTAAAAAACAATTTAAATAATATAAATAAAGTATATGTGTTGTTTAATTGTATTTCTAAATATATAAATGGATTCAACTTGTTAAAAAACTCTTGAAATATTAAGATTATACAAACTTAATCACTCAAATATACAAATTCAATAATTTTTAATAAGATTTCAAACAAAATTAATCAAAAACATCTTAATAAAAAAACCAAAACATAAAACTTTTAAACTACTAATTTAATTTTTATAATCATTCTCTAAATTTTTACTTCAGATTAAAAATATTTAAGCCCAAAAACTTACACCTATTGGCAATAAACACATTTAAAGGCTTTATTACATAGTAAAGAGATGTAAATGAAAAATGGTTGCCTTTCATTTTATGACCAAATTTGTTGCTGTGATAGTGTATAACCATTCATAGTTGAAAATATTTTTGACTTCTAACTATTACAATATATCTCCCTTCGGCCCATTTAATACTGCCATGAGATTCAAAGCCTTGGTAAGAATGGTAGGTGTGTACAATATTCTTTATATATAGTCTGTGATGGACGAACCATAGATTACATCTCTCTATACCGCCATTCCAGATAGGGAGCTTTATGATGGACAGTCACAATGGCAAGAAGAAGCTCCACTTTCTGGTATTTCCATGGTTGGCACAGGGCCACATAAATCCTTTCTTAGAGCTCTCAAAGGCTCTCGCGATCCACGGCCACAAAGTCTCCTTCCTCTCCACGCCTGTTAACATTTCCAGAATCAGGCCTTCCTTACAGATTCAGGACTGGCCGGGCCGGATCGATCTGATGGAACTACCGTTACCGCCCACGGAGGGACTGACTCCCGGCGCGGAATGCACAGCAGACATCCCGACGGAAATGGCGTTTCCGCTGAAGGTAGCCTTGGATGGCATTGAGAAGCCCTTCCGAAGCCTGCTCAGGCAGCTCTCACCGGATTA
>ML779837.1:316720-366429 GCA_009831015.1 Picea engelmannii | reverse complement strand
GCAGCAGCAACAATCCTTCAAATCGTTATTTGCAAATCTACCATTCTTACCTAGGCTTTGAATCTCATAGCATTATTAACCTGCTGAAGGCAGAGATATTTTAGTAGGTTAGAAATCAAAGTTTAATTTGAAAAATTATAATTTTTTAATTATAAATAAATATAATTACAATGATTACTAACACGTGTCATATCATTATGATAAAATATTAGTTTTATGTTATTTTCATGGTTTGTAACTAGCACAGCCACAAAACCTAACCGTCGCGAAAGAGAAAGGAGCAGTGGGTGGTGAAGGCCAAAGGTTTAGGTTGGCCTAGAAAATGAAACCCTAATCACTCATACTTGGCAATCAACTAGCCACCATAATAAATTTTAAATATGATTAAGTAAAAGTAAAAAAATAAACATGTACACTGATGTCTTTATAATAGTGAGGAAGTTAGTGGTTGAAATCACAACCATTGATTTATTGGGACTACTAAGAATATTCCATCAATATTTAATCTTGTCCATACAAAACTGATTAAGCACTAAAAACCTATTAAATATGCCCATGATCAATAGATGTATGCCTTTCGACATAATTAAAAAATTATTAATTATAAACTTAATGATTGTATTGGTATATAATACAATCATTATTGCGGACAAGAAAAAAATTATGAACATCTTTATAATGATTGTATTTTCAGGTCATGGGCCCTCCAAAGACCTCAGTGTACCATCCAGATAAGCTCAGGTAGAATCAAGATCTAATTACATATGTATTATGGCAATTCGTTGTCTAGTCAAAGATAGATTTGACCTTGTATTTTGCTAGAATAAAATCTTTTGACCTTGTATTTTGCTGGAATGAAATCTTTCATGGTTATGTATTGGTATATAATACATGCTAACTTGAAATAAAGTGAGTATAATAATTGAAATAATTGGGAAAGTGAAATTAAGTGGAGTATAGTAATTGAAATAATTGTTAAGGAGTGGAGCATAATAATTGAACTATAATTATGTGTAAAACTAGAAATATATGTTAAACATGACAAAAAATAATTTATTTTCAATATCTAATTATATGACAAAAAATAATTCATTTTCAAGATCTAATTATATGACAAAAAATAATTCATTTCCAAGATCTAATTACATGACAAAAAATAACCTATCTTTAAGGGGGCACCTTATCAAAAGTGGCCAATGTCTTAATGGGGTTTGATCCCTGGTGGGTTGGGTGCAAATCACTGTTTCCCACCAATAAGCCCCAAGTCCTTGATAATGAAATATTTCATTGTTTTTTTGTTTAAATAAATTATATGATCATCCTTCTATTCAACTAAGAAAAATGTACAAAGTGATACATAGACTTGCTAATAGAAAAAGACCCTAGAAAGAGAACATGGGAGCACTAGAGACTAACCTATGCTAAAAGAGAGCCACAAGGAGTGCATGGGCATAGCAAGATGATACATTACAAGATAAGGAGAAAGGGTCAGATCATTATGTTGGTCAGAGAGGATCCTTTCTTCCTTTTTTCTTACGAACATCAATCCAACTAGAGGAACTGATAGGCTCAACAACCTTTTCTACCAAAGCCAGATGGTCTAAGGAAATGCCATAATCTTGAGCTGTGGAAGGTAAGGGTGCTTCCCTGTCATTGTCTGAATTATCCAATTCGTGAGGGCGTTTTTGAGTCCTTGGGATCGGGGTTGTGGCCATGATTATATTATTCATTTCATCCTTTTTGAGAGGAGTGTGCCAAGGTTGTGCTGCAGGAATCATAATCAAAGTCTCTGAAGCTTTAGGATGTTGTGCTGAAACCAAAGGATGGTGTTTTGGGTCTGTGTTTGGCTGATGTGAATTCGTTGGAGACTACGGTGGTGTTGTAGGAGGTGGAGGAGCTGGGGCGTATTTGTGATGCTAGTTGTTGTCGGATGAAGAGTTTGAGTGACTTTTGTGATTTTTAGGGTCTTTCCACGCATTATCCCTTTTTCGTGCTCCAAGGGATGAGGATGGGGTTGGGGATAAAGGACAAGTTTCATGAAGGTGCCTTGTTTGCTGATAGGAGCGACACCTGAAGGAAGTGTTATCATAATTGACCAATTGCGTGTAAGGATCATCCTTAGTCCAATCTATAAGGATCCTGTACGGAAGCCCTTGACCGAGGTCGATGAAATCTTTCATTGTTACAAGACACTATCAAATCAAATTGTTCCCTTTTCGTATGGAATGTGTCGATATGAATGAGGCAATTTGGTATGTAGAATTTTAATTGTTTGGTGAATGAATAGATATTTCTATTTAAATTTCCAAATTTATGTTCTATTCGGTATCAATTCATATCAAAGATTTTGTCCCTAGTTTTCTCAACCAAGGCAATAATAAGGCATAATACCTTCTATATGTGACTTCTGATGGGTGCCTCAATTGGCATTTTTTCAGCACTCGTTCAATACCTTTTTCCTTACCATTTTTCCACTGTTCACCCTCTCTTGATATCTTTCTTATCCAGTTTGTCTTACTTTCTACCTAGGTATAAAACTTCTCCCATATGCCATTTTTATGTCATTATTACATATTTCTTAAGGAAAGTGTTAGCTTGTTGCACTAACTTTGCTATACAAGAGCAATCACAGTGGCTGCAACTCCTCCACAAGTGTTGCAACTCTGAGCACGACACAGTTGCTGCAATTCCAAACACAACCCTTGTTTCTGCAATTCCAAGACGAATTTTGCTAACACATTAGTCAACATTACAGTTGTTGGTCAAATATCGCTCCTCACATGGAAAGGTGACGAAAGGAAAGTGGACAACAAAAAAGAGACAACAGTTCACCTACCAACTGTTTCCCAACTAATCCAAGTCAGCATATGCCCGCTCTTTTCTAAAAATTGGTGATATCGATGTAAACAAATGAACATCCCGATTCTCTTGATTGTCCATCTATCTCCTTGTTTTATTTAGGCATTATATGTATTGTATAAAAATCCCATCTTTCCTTGAGATCAGGGGATTATTCTACCAATAATATTCAGCCATATTGTAAAACTCATAACTTCTACAATATAATTTTTTTTCTCCTCCTGTTCGTGTGATGGTGTGCTAAGTATTCATGTTATTTTGATTTTGTAATCCAATGCCTTGTCTAAGGGGGAAGGGCCCTCTCCTTAGTCAGGTACTTCCTGTAAATTAAGCATAGATTCAACGTTTCATTCTTGTTTATTTAATTCTGCAGATACTTTGTTTCTTTATATTGCTGCAACTCCGGGTTTTATAAACAATTCATTACAATTCAAGAACAATTAATATTTTGTTCCTTTATATTGTGTGATAATAGTTGTGATTGATGTGTTGATTAGATTTCTGCTTATTTATAGCAATTTGTGGATCACAAACGTTGTTGCAACTTTTGTTGTTGTATCTCTTGTTATTGTAGCTCCCATTGCTGCAACTCTGCTTGCGACGTTTACTTTACTCTATTTTCTTTCAAATTTATGACAACTTTATTCTCTAACAATTTGTGATTGATATTTTTTCAATTTTATGAGTTATCACTCTCTTATGCATTATATAATAATGAGCTTTTAACACATCTAATTAATTGTACAATCACATAACTGGTACAACAAGTCAATGTTATCATCATGCTTGAGCAAGTCAATGTTAGGTACTAGTGTAATTTCCTTTTCTGCAAAGAGTGATTTATTTTCTGCAGTGTGATTTACTTTCCACAAGGATGATTTACTTTCTGCACAGTGCAATTTACTTTATTTCAAGTGTGACATTTATTTCCCTGCAAAATACAAATTTAATTATTATAGATTGGTGACTTAATTAAGTATTTTGAAATATTGCTTTGTGACGTACTACAACTCCTTGGCAATTATAGAACTATACTTGCATATACGATGGACGACAGTTTGCAAGTAAGATAACCTCAGATTGATAATTAAATGTGCAACTCTTCAATTGCCTAGTAATTAATTAGGAAGTAATTGAAAAGTCCATTATTTTTGGCGTCGTTGCCGAGGAACTGTCAAAAGAGTAGTTGTTGTTTTTCTATTGTGTGGATTTTCATTTCAATAGATTGAGTGATATGATTTATTTTAGATATCAACAAGGTAGATTTATTAGTTCATCTAAAAACTCCCAAAAATCTAACAGTGCAGGTCAATATCAAGAGGGAAAGGAGCATGGTTAGCCAAACTATATATCACCAACAACGAGTTCCATTTCCAAAAGGAAACCTAAAACCTCTGCTCAAGAATCAGAAATTGTACAAGGATATATGCACACAGAGGTTCCTCTTTCAGAAGCGTTGATTGGTGAACAATACCACTTCGGGGAATTTATCTTTTCTGAAGTACCCTTAGAGACGAAGGACAACCCTTGGAGGGAAATGGCACACAATGTTTTCAAGAAGAAACCTCTACTTTTGGATTTTCCATCAGAGGATCAAATGAGGAGACCAAAATGAAGAATATTACTCATTCAYCTCTGCCGATTTTTCATGCACTGTCTAAAGAAGATCCCMAAACRTTCCTCTTTGAATTTGACATACTTTGCAAGAGTTGTGATTATGTGTCAGATKCTTGGAAATTGAAAATTTTCCCYGCCACACTCAARGATGGTGCACTACRTTTGTTCATGGTCCTGGGTAAGACAACATCCACACATGGGACCAAATGATGAAGAAATTTCTAGAAAAATACCAAGACTACTGCAAATATAAGGAAAGGAGGGAGGAAGTCTTCAGGATGACACAAAATGAAGATTAGAGCCTTGAGGATTAAGTCAAACGATTCAACTATAATTTGCAGAGGGAAAGTCAAGGAGATTTTCTCGTAAGACACGACACATATTATTCCTGAGAGACATTCACGATGATTACATTGAACTTCTCAACCTAATGGGTGGAGGACATGTTTCTCAGTTAGATTATGAAGTTAGCTTGGAAATTTGTCGCAAATATTCCAGAGGCACCTCAAAAACAGGAAAAGGACCAAGAGATATACTGGCAAGAACTGGCGAGACCGTTGGAGGTGGAGTTACAAGAGTAGAGATCAGAAACATGTTAGAGGAATTCAAGACTTATATACTTAGTACCCTAAGCTCCCAGTTGGATACATTGCAAATGAATAAGAATAAAGAAGAGACAGAACAAGCTTTGGCCATATTTTTCCCCAAATGCATAATGAAGCACCCATGGAAAGAATTTATGTTGGATCAAATCGAGGTTTGCGGAATATGCAGTGAAGACCATGATAATTGTAACTGTCCATCTTTACCAGGATTGAATTCTATCTATCAGAAAGATGAGGAACCATATTAGTTATGCTTTGTCTCTTAGAAGCGACTGTGGCAACCCAGACCTCAAGGTATGATTCAAGACCAATCTTAGTATTTTAATTCATATTGGAATAATCCTTCCATGCAATATGCTTCTCAACCATGGGGTATGCCAACACAACAATGGGTGGTCCTCCTCCTCCAAGCCAATTATGGAAACATGGGTGGAGAAACCCCACTTTAGGAGGCCCTCAACAACCCATGACATAACCACCCATGCAACTTCTTCCCCTTCCCCATATGAAGGCATCCACATAAGCCCCTCCTTGACCACAACTACCTGCACAGCCCATCCCTAACCCTAATAATGGAAGGCCAGGTCAATCAGCGCAAGATGCTCGACTTGTTACCTACCCTACCTATTCCATCTCTTCCCTGGACAACAATGATATCCACCTTTGATCTGGGAAGACATTAACCAAGGACCAACCTCGTATTCATATTGAATATCTAAATGAGGATGTACGAAATGAAGAATCATAACCGAAACAATCTTAGGAAACTTTGAAAGTTGATAATTCCCACCCTGAAATTCAAAACCCACCCTACCTATAAATATTAAACCTAGAGAAATCTCTTACTCAGCCTGAGTTTTACTTCCTGGGGGAACTCAAGAATGTGTGTTAAAATACCACTATTCCAAGCCATCAAGGATGTGCCTATTTATTCGAAAGAGGTACTGGGACTTTGCTTAAGGAAACCCGATAGAAAATGAAAGGATCCTCAAATTGTCCATGATATGGGTAAAATGTCATATTTAATGATGGGGGGAGTTCTCGCAACCAAATACTCAGACACTGATAGTCCAGTAGTTAATGTAAAAATTAAAATTACACTCATTAGAAACACATTAATTGATCTCGATGCTTCCATAAACGTCATGACATGTGAGACCATGAAAGCCTTAGGGTTCATAGGCCTTAGAGAAACCCCAACTTTAATCCAACTAGCTGACAGATAAAATATTAAACTAGAGGGCATCTTAGAAGACATAGTGATCTTTGTAGATTCGTAGGAATATCTCACCGACTTTATGGTCCTACAACCCAAAACCTCTTTGGGAGGGTATCCTTTAATCTTGAGAAGTCCTTAGCTGGCCACCACTAATGCTTACATCGGTTGTAGGTCAGGAAACATGATCATCTCCCATGTAACCTCTACAAATATATTAACCCTATATCCTCCCACCAAACCCAACATAGATTTTGAAACACCACTCTGGGTCGACAGAGAGGATAGTGATTGTTATCCCCTACCCTAGGGATAACTAAGGAGATCACGTCTCGAGGCCCATGGGTCCTATACATGGAGTAACAAGATCTAGAAGACTTGAGCATTCCCCTAGATGGCCCCTCGTTTCTTCAGTGCAACCCATGTATTAGCAGCAGTAGTATCCATCCCACCAGCCTGATCCTGAAGTAACATTAAGTCTTGCTCCATGAGGTAATGAGTTTGGGTATCATGGTATGTGTCACTCTAATTTTTTAAGCACTTGAATATGTTGCATTGAATTCTTATTCATTTCATTAAGTTTTCTTGGAAATTATGTTATTTTCCTTGTTCATACTTGGAAGGGTGACATGGCGCCCTAGTAACTTGATCTCCCTTTAGAATGGGTTGCCACTGGGGGGGTCTGTGAAAGGTCATCGTCTATTCCCTTCATACTTACCACTTTCCATATTTATTCCTCTCATCTCTCCATACCTTTGTTTGGGCATTAGGATTGGCCACACTAGGAAGGGTTGTACCTTTCCTTGTGGGAAGAAGGGGCTAAAGGCCTAGAGGGTAAAAGTAATTGGCAAGAGTTAAAATCCAATGTTGAAACCTTTGAGATGCTTCACCCAGGGATTCCTGAGAAGGAAGTAAAAATCTTATCAGTAAGAAAAGGGGACCCATAAGATACATAAACACTCAAGGTACTAGTTGGTGGATAGGAGGTCTCATCACGAGTCGACCTATTATGACCATGGGCATGTAGCGGTATGAAACTACCACCTATCTGGTAACCAAACCAAGGTAGTGGCTCTTGGTGACATAGCCAAGAGAAAGGAGGTCTCATCATGAGGAAAACTTCTCATCTCCATGAAATGTTTGTGGATAACACTGTCACCTCTGGTCATCAAGCTAGGAAAGTGGCACTCAACTAGTTCCCTTCCCAAAATATCAAAAGTAATAAAGCTAAGAGTAAAAGGAAATGAATGGGCTAGGAAAAAATAGAATTTATGACAAGGTGCAACTCGGCCTCTATAAAGGCACCCACATGTAAGATTTACATTTCCCTGTTATCACATGCACCCTATGCCCAAACACTTACCCCATACGACCTCATACACTTACATAATATGAACTAGATCACACCTGGGAAACACCCCAGACTTAAGAGAGATTATCCAAATAGGAGGCCCTTAGACCTTCTCCAAACATAACTTGTCAAATTGCATAATGTATTTGAGCATTTGTCTGGGTTAAAGGGGGGTTTGATGCACATGTTTGGGTAATTTAATTATTGGATGTGATTTACATGCTATGATCCCTGTGACTTATGAACCCCTGGAGGGCGTACTTGTTGTTTTTGTAGGACTTTGACATGTAGATAGGTACACATGAGGGAATTATTATCTCATACCTTCATGGGGCTTAAAGTCCACATATGGATGTGCTAACCCCAACCAGGGGTAAGAATACATTGAATATTTGCACTAGGAATAAAGAAGGATATTTCCTTTGGAGGCACCTTGGAAGACCTAGACCCAAGGGGATCTTTCTCTTCCACATGGACATTAGCCCTTGAAGGCCCAGGATGTCACCATCATGACCTTGTACATCATCTAGATCTAAGGATTTCATTTTGGAGGCATTTATGAGCCCAGTGGCACATGTGGGCTTCATTTGACGCATTTGGAAGCCAAGTTCCCTACCTTTTAGGCTCAATGTTCCACCTAAGGGCCTCAACGTCACCCTAGAAGGGCATAACATCACCCTTGGAGGTGTCTTTAGATGATAATTAATTTTATTTATGTCAAAATTGAATTTATTTGTAAATTGGCTAGGTTGGCCTTTATTTGACCTAAAATTAATTAAAGGTCAGAGAATTTGTATAAATAAATATAAAGTACATTCATTTTCACATAACAAATCCTCACACAAGAGAAGAGGACTGAAATTGGCTCCATATTGGGGAATATTTGGCTGAAAAAAGGAGGCACATCTCTCTTGGAGGCTATTTTTTGCAACTTGGATCAAAATTGGTGAAGTGTTTTGGCAATCTAGTGTTATTTAGCATGATTTTTCTTGGTGAAAGTAAGTAAATTTACTCTTGTCATTTTATTTGAATGGTTATGATATTATTTACTTTCTCATGATAAAGATTATGAAATTGGATGCTAGATAAACCCTAGAAGCAAAGAACTTAAGGTGATACTTCTTTGTTTTCTTATTTGCTAAGCTTCATTAGATTGGCTTCATAATTATCATGTCTCTAAATCCCTAAAGTGGTAGCACTTTAGAGGCATTGATTAATTAGGTTGCATATAAATATTTTTCAAAGAAGTCTAAGAGGAAGGAGATGCTAGGGACTAGAAGAGCCTACACCCTAGCTTATCTCCTTCTCAAAGATTGGATCCTAGGAGGACTTAAGGTGCTACTCCTCCTAGGTCCTTTTCCTCTTAGATTAGTGATATCATTAGTTTTTAAAACACCAAGTAGAAGCTGCCTCTTTGACTCCATCACTCCTACAAGGCACTAACCTTCAAACTCTTTCTCCTTGAGAAAATTCAACCAACATTCAAACCTAACCTTTCAAATTCTTCCCTTACTAACCCTTCACTAACACTAACCTAGTCTAGTGAAACTAACCCTACCTTTATGCTGTTATAACAACTGTTATAGTCATCATTTAGCAGCGCACCTAAGCTTACAAGCTAACTAAATCAACCCAGAAATATGCATGAAGAAAAGTACTATCAATTAGAGTTAAAGTGTGCATTGAATTTGTGTTGCAAAGTGCATTTATGAAGGTTTATTACATATGTCATTACTTTTATTTTGTTGCTGCTATAGTTATCTTGGACAATTTGTGAAAGTTCATTTGCTGATTGATAGACCTCTAGAGCTTGCATTGATGAAGTGCTATCATTGAAAATTTAAATACATTTTTATATTGTCTATACCAATGCATTTTCTGAGATACATTGCAGCTTTAAATCACTGTACTTAATGTTGTTATACATTTGTCATTTTCTGCATACTCTTGTTTACTATAATTTTTTATTACAAGTTCATTGTCTTGTTGAAGAACTAATATCATTTGTTGCTCATAAAATGCCATAACGTTTGTTGTTGTTTTAGTAAAGGGAAGGTACATTTATTTTTAACTTTTTCTTCATCCATCAAGACGTGAGTTAGTAATTAAACCTGATTTGAATGACCTAGAGAGAGGGGTATTTTATCTTATCCTTTTTCCTACCTCAAAACCCCTAGGTCTAGGGACGTCTCCTTTGGAGAAGGTTTTTCCCCCTAAATAGAAAACGATATCATGTTGGGGTGAAAGTGATAGGATTATCCTCGTGTTACGCCAATCTCAAATTAATTGCCTCAAGATATGGGGAAGTATAGATTGTGCGATAACATTTTGGTGTCATTGCCGGGGAACACTGAGTTATTTTTCCTTGAACAACAAATTTTCGGTATGCCTTTTTCTCAAAGCCTTTCACTTTCAGAGCTTACCTGGCGTCCTCATTGAGGGTATTTCCCTCTTTTCCCTTTAATAATCCCTAGAAGAATTATCTGGCAACTTCACTGATGACAAATCCAACCATGGCTTCTCAAATTAAACCCTTAGATATGAGTGAAATCTCGGGTTATCCTCAAAAAATTCCTCTGAGGTATGAAAAATGGCTCCCTAAATTCACTGGTAGTGATAAAAAGAATGTCAAGGACCATATGAGTTACTTTTGGACCTTCTTTCAACTCCACCCTATCAGTGATGATGCTGAAGACCTAGCAATGAAACATTTCTCTGCTACTCTTCATGACGATGCTAGAAGATGGTATGATGACCTCCCTAATGATAGTATTACATCTATGGATCGGCTACAGGAAGTTTTCCTCAGAAGATGGAATATCAAAGAGGATCCAGACATGTTACTACAAATACTTATGCACATAAATAAGGCCGAGAACAAGGACGGTAGAGAGTTCCATACTAGGTTCCTGAAGTTGTCACGACAACTCTCTAGAACCCATCGTCCTAAGCCATAATTCCTCATTTTCCTTTATATTAGGGAATTCTCAGGACAATCATAATTCATGCTTGATAAAAAGGGTCCAAGGTCGATCCAAGAATCTTATGACATGGCCACAAAATTCAAAGCTAACATCTCCTTATCCAAGGAATAACAATCCTTTGTTATAGAAGTCAAGATTGGTGAGCCCAAAGATACCCCATATATTCCTTAGAGAATACCTTTCCTTGGAACCTCTGTTGAAAAATTCCCAAAAGGTTTGGAGCAAGACATCGATCAACAAGAGGTTGAGGAGAGGGATCTTGATGAAATTTACCCATCCCATGGGGAAGAACAAGAATTTACTCATGCTTCTAGCAAGGATAATGAGGACCTAATTGAAGAGAGAGAAAGCCCGAAGATATTAAACATGATGATGATGTATTAATGTGTGCTCCTCCCTCTGATGAAGCCATCCCAAATCCTATTCCTCCTGCATAAGAAGAAGAGGATGAGGTTAGTCACTTTCCTTTTCAGGTTTTTGATGATACCTTATTCTATGATTCATAAGGTGAAGAAGAAAGGGAACCCTTCAATGAGCTAGACCCTCCATATTATGAAGCTGAAGATGTAGGGGAAAGTCATGAGGACAAGGCACTGATGCTTACTCCTCCATTTGATGAAGTTATCCAAATATTCAATGCTCCTACACAGGAATAAATGAATACAATATGTTGTTTCCCTTTCCAAGATTTTGAAGATGCTTTATTTTGTGATTTGGAAAGCGAAGAAATTTTAGAGGAGCCCTTGGATGTTTTAAACCCTTCATGGTATGATAGATGTAATGACATGGCTGATAATATTGATGAGTTCATACATGTTGGGAAACGTAAATGGGATGTGATTGGCTATGATGGGGACCCTATTTGCAACATTGAGGATCATTTCCAAAAGTTTCCTTTACAGTTATCATATCAGGTTACTAATAATTCTGACATATGGTAACAAGGAGATGATATAGTTACAAACATTTTCCAAACACCCAAGGATGACCTGGTGCTATGTTTTCATGATGATTTCTAGTCATACCTTGAGTATTTTGATGAGTACTCCTTTTAGCACTTGGATTTATTATATGAAGAAGATTATCAACCACCATTGTGCTCAGATCTTGATCAGGGTAAGGACATTGCATGCCTAAAATAGGATACTTATGACAAGGTTTTTTGTATCCCTTCGATTACTTTACCTCGTTATGTCACTAAGGATGCAATTAGGAAACATGTCCCTTTCCCCAAGTTTTCTTTAGGGAAAATCCTTCTTTTAGAATTCAAGGGTAGGTTGAATACCTTAGAAGAAGTTTGTTATGTTAGTCTTTCAACTTTCCCTTAAAAAATTTCCAGTCATCCTCTAGGTTATTTCTAGTCCGTTCCTAGACCTTAGGATGTGATGACGTCCAAGGTATCCAACCTTCAGACTCATTGAGTCAGTATTTTGAGCGTTTTTTTTTTCACGACCCCTTTCTGAGATAGTTTGAGCACTTTCCTAGAAGTGTAACTTGGCATAATTTTGTCCCTCCCTCCTGCCTCCATGAGCTAGACTTTACTACTTCCTATGATATGATCCATGCTCTAACTCATGTTATTTTTGTGCTTGAATTGTCNTATTCTATGATTCATAAGGTGAAGAAGAAAGGGAACCCTTCAATGAGCTAGACCCTCCATATTATGAAGCTGAAGATGTAGGGGAAAGTCATGAGGACAAGGCACTGATGCTTACTCCTCCATTTGATGAAGTTATCCAAATATTCAATGCTCCTACACAGGAATAAATGAATACAATATGTTGTTTCCCTTTCCAAGATTTTGAAGATGCTTTATTTTGTGATTTGGAAAGCGAAGAAATTTTAGAGGAGCCCTTGGATGTTTTAAACCCTTCATGGTATGATAGATGTAATGACATGGCTGATAATATTGATGAGTTCATACATGTTGGGAAACGTAAATGGGATGTGATTGGCTATGATGGGGACCCTATTTGCAACATTGAGGATCATTTCCAAAAGTTTCCTTTACAGTTATCATATCAGGTTACTAATAATTCTGACATATGGTAACAAGGAGATGATATAGTTACAAACATTTTCCAAACACCCAAGGATGACCTGGTGCTATGTTTTCATGATGATTTCTAGTCATACCTTGAGTATTTTGATGAGTACTCCTTTTAGCACTTGGATTTATTATATGAAGAAGATTATCAACCACCATTGTGCTCAGATCTTGATCAGGGTAAGGACATTGCATGCCTAAAATAGGATACTTATGACAAGGTTTTTTGTATCCCTTCGATTACTTTACCTCGTTATGTCACTAAGGATGCAATTAGGAAACATGTCCCTTTCCCCAAGTTTTCTTTAGGGAAAATCCTTCTTTTAGAATTCAAGGGTAGGTTGAATACCTTAGAAGAAGTTTGTTATGTTAGTCTTTCAACTTTCCCTTAAAAAATTTCCAGTCATCCTCTAGGTTATTTCTAGTCCGTTCCTAGACCTTAGGATGTGATGACGTCCAAGGTATCCAACCTTCAGACTCATTGAGTCAGTATTTTGAGCGTTTTTTTTTTCACGACCCCTTTCTGAGATAGTTTGAGCACTTTCCTAGAAGTGTAACTTGGCATAATTTTGTCCCTCCCTCCTGCCTCCATGAGCTAGACTTTACTACTTCCTATGATATGATCCATGCTCTAACTCATGTTATTTTTGTGCTTGAATTGTCATTGTTTTGGTTTATGATGAAGCACAGAGGCAAGTATTATAAGGCATTGCTAGGATGGTTTCACTGGTTAGATGACTACACCTAGCATTCAATCAATAGGTAAGTAGAGGTAGGTAGGAATTTGCATCCATTGTATATACCATTTTCATATCATGTTAGCATAATTTTAGTTGCATTTTAATATTGTATTCTTTCATCATGTATACATGTATGCTCATCATTATATGCTAGATTAGAGATGCTTTTTATTTTTTTATTATATCATATATGAACAAGGGGTGATATCACCACCCTATGGATTACTAATATCCTTTGTTGAGATTTAGCAGCCACAGGTCATACCAGAGATGTTGAGGTTATCATGTGCTCTACGGTGAGCACATGTCCCCGAGTTGGAGCCAGATGTTATCACCTACCCTAGGGATAACTAAGGAGATCACATCTCGAGGCCCACATGTCCTAGAAAATGAGTACCGAGAGCCAGATGACTTGAGCATGGACCCAGAGGGCCCCTCTTTTCTTTAGTGTAATCCATTTATCAACAACAGTAGTATCCATCTCACAAGCCTGGTCCTAAATTAACAGTAAGTTTTTCTCCATGAGGTAATGAGTCTGAGTATCATGGTATGTGCACTCTGATTTTTGAAGCACTTGAATAGTTTGCATCAAATTCTCCTTCATTTCATGACGTTTGCTTGGAAATTATGCTCTTTTCCTTGTTCATACGTGGAAGGGTGACATGGTTCCCTAGTAAGTTGATATCTCTTTAGGATGGGTTTCCAATGGGTAGGTCTGTGAAAGGTCATCGTCCGTTCCCTCCATACTTACCACTTTCCATCTTTATTCCTCTCATCTCCCCCTACCTTTGTTTGGGCATTGGGATTGGCCATGCTAGGAAGGGTTGTACCTTGCCTTGTGGGAAGAAGGGGATAAATGCTTTGAGGGTAAAAGTAGCTAGAAAGATTTAAAAGAAAATGTTGAAACATTTGAGATGCTTCTCCTAGGGATTCCCGAGAAAGTAGTAAAAATATTCTTAGTAAGAAAAGGGGACCCATAAGATACATAAACACTCAAGGTACTAGTTGGTCGATAGGAGGTCTCATCACGAGCCAATCTATTATGACCATGGGCATGTAGCAGTATGACACTACCACCTATCTGGTCACCAAACTAGGGTAGTGGATCTTGGTGTAATACCCAAGAGAAAGGGGGTCTCATCATGAGAAAACCTTCTCATCTCCGTGAAATGGTTGTGTATAACACTGTCACCTCTGGTCATCATGCCAGAACAATGGCTCTCAACTATCTCCCTTGACAAAAGATGAAAAGTAATAAAGCTATGAGTAAAAGACAATGAATTGGATAGGAAACAATAACATCTATGACAAGGTGCAACTCTCCCTCTACAAGGGAACCCACAGATAATATTTACATTTCCTTGTTATCACATGCATGCTATGCCCAAACACTTACCCCATACCACCTCATACACTTACATGATTTGGTCTAGATCCCACCTGGGAAACACCCAAAACTTAAGAGAGGTTATCCCAATAGGACACCCTGAGACCTTCTCCAAACCTAACTTGTCAAATTGCATAACGTCTTTGAGAATTTTTCTGGGTTAAAGGGGGGTTCGATGCACATGTTTGGGTAATTTAATTATTGGATGTGATTTACATGCTATGATCCCTATGACTTATGAACCCCTGGAGGGTGTACTTGTTGTTGCTATAGGAATTTCCCAGGTGGACAGGTAGAGATGCATGAATGATTAGCAAAAACCTTCATGGGGATTAAATCCCATAGATGGATGTTGTAACCCCAGCCAAGGGTAAAAATAAATTGAATATTTGCATTAGGAAGAAAGAAGGATGTTGCCTTTGGAGGCACCCTGACAAGCCTAGACCCAAGGGGATCTTTCTCTTCCACATGGACGTTGGTACTTGAAGGAATGTGACATCACCATCATGACCCTGGATGTCATCTAAAGCTAGGGTTTTCATTTTGGAGGTATTTATGAGCCTAGTGGCAAGTGTGGGATTCATCTGGGGCGTTTGGAGGCCAAGCTCCCTACCTTTTAGGCTCAATGTTCCACCTAAGGGCCTCAATGTCACCCTAGAAGGTCATGATATCACCCTTGGAGGTGTCTTTAGATGCTAAATAATTTTATTTATGTCAAAATTAAATTTATTTGTAAATTGGCCAGGTCGGCCTTTATTTGGCCTAAAATTAATGAAAGGCCAGAGAATTTGTATAAATAAACATAAAGTACATTAATTTTCACATAACAACTCCTCACACAAGAGGAGAGGACTGAGATTGGCACCCTATTAGGGAGTCTTTGGATGAAATAAGGAGGCACATCTCTCTTGGAGGCTATTTTTTGCAACTTGAATCAAAATTGGTGAAGTGTTTTGGCAATCTAGTGTTATTTAACATGATTATTCTTGGTGAAAGTAAGTAAATTTACTCTTGTCATTTTGTTTGAATGGTTATGATATTATTTACTTGCTCATGACAAAGATTATGAAATTGCATGCTAGATAAACCCTAGAAATAAAGAACTTAAGGTGCTACTTATTTGTTTTCTTATTTGCTAAGATTCATTAGATCGGCTTCATAATTATCATGAATCTAAAGCCCTAAAGTGATATAACTTTAGAGGCATTGATTAATTAGGTTTCATATAAATATTTTGCAAAGAATTCTAATAGGAAGGAGATGCCAACGCCTAGAAGAGCCTACACCATAACTTATCTCCTTCTCAAAGCTAAGATCCTAGGAGGACTTAAGGTGTTGCTCCTCCTAGGTCCTTTCCTTATTATAAATTAGTGATATCATTATTGTTTAAAACCCCAAGTAGAAGCCTCCACTTTTGACTCCATCACTCCCTACAAGGCACCAACATTCAAATTCTTTCTCCTTGAGAAAACTCAACCAACATTCAAACCTAACCTTCCAAACTCTGCCCTTACTAACCCTTCACTAACACTAACCTAGTCTAGTGAAACTAACCCTAGCTTGTTGTTGTTATAAAATCTATTACAATAATCATTTAGCAACCCACCTAAGCTTACAAGATAACTAAATCAACCCAAAAATGTGCATGAAGCAAAGCACTATCAATTAGACTTAAAGTGTGAATTGAATTACCATTACAAAGTGCATTTCTGAAGGTTTATTACAACTGTCATTACTTTTATTTTTTTGTTGCTACAATTATCTTGGGGAGTTTGTGAAAGTTCATTTACTGATTGATATACCTCTAGAACTTGCATATGATGAAGCACTATCATTGAAACTTTAGATACCTTGTTATATTGTCTATACCAGTGCATTTTTTGAGATATATTGCAGATTTAAATCACTATACTTAATGTTGTTATACATTTGTCATATGTTGCATACTCTTCTTTACTATAAATTTTTATTACAAGTTCACTGTCTTGTTGAAGAACTAATATCATTTGTTGCTCATAAACTTCCATAACGTTTGTTTTTGTATTGGTAAAGGGAAGGTACATTTATTTTTACCATTTTCTTAATCCATCAAGACGTGACTTAGTAATTAAACCTGATTTGAATGACCTAGAGAGAGAGGGGTATTTTATCTTATCCTTTTCCCTTCCTCAAAACCCCTAGGTCTAGGGATGTCTCCCTTGGAGAAGGTTTTTACTCCTAAATAGAAGAGGGTATCTTGTTGGGGTGACAATGACAGGATTATCCCCGTGTTATGCCAAACTCGTTTTAATTTCCTCAGGCTTTGGGCAAGAATAGATTGTGCGATAACAATGATGAAGAAGGAGAATCTCACCAAGTGATCCGGATTTATGAGCGAAACGAAATGAATAACAGATTTAATGTAATAACACAGATATATGGAGAACAACAATAGATATCCAGTGAACAATAATTTCTATTGAATAAAGAAAATAAGCTGAAACTGTAAAACTGCAGAACTGAAAACAACTTGCTCGGATGGTGGTAGCTATCTATGAGAAGAGACGTGGCTGCTACTCCCATTCATCTGAGTATAATGATTCCAATGAGGCTCCAGAGGCCTTTTTAACATTACTCATGAATGCCAAAACCATAGACATCCAAAAACCTAACCCTAGGATATGAAACACCAAAAGTTATATGGGCCACGATGGGTAAGTTGGTACCTCAACTTCTCGGGGTCGTAATTTTTGCATACAACCTTCGTTTTAAGCCTGTGATAGCCCGTTGAAAACGTATTTCCGAGAAATAAGCATTATGTCATCAAACTCTAACTCTGTCTATAGTTTGACTGTGGCAATCCAGAAAAACATTGTTTAGGGCCCCAAAACGGCCTTGGAAGTACATAAATATGTACTGACATGAAAAATTCCAAAATAAGCTAATTGGAATAGGTGGGCGGCCACCAATATCCACTTGAATGTTGTGTAGGGTTGTAGGACAACCTCAAAACTGCAGAAGCCATAATTAAAAAGAAATGTCATCATTAAAGAGAAAGATGTTGAACTAAAGATGTCAAGATGAGCCAGTTGGAATAGGTGGGTGGCCACCAATATGCACTTGGATCAGTCCTCCCCTCTTAGAAAGAAATGGTCTCCATTGCATTGAGTTCCCCCATCTGGTGAAGAAATTTCTTCTAAATTTGGCCCCGGGTTAGCCACTTGCATTGGTGTAGTAGTTGGCTTGCCTTGACAACCTGATAAATTTGGATCCTCTGATGGAAAGTTCCCTTGACCTATGTGTCCACTATATGATTAGTGGATACATGTTCCATGCAGTTAGGGTTGAGCTTTGTTGGTGTCAATTGTTCTACGATCTTCGAGGTGTCCAATAATGGTGGAAAATATGGTCGAACAAGGTCCACATTGAACACTGGCTCCAAGGAAAGGAAGGGGGGACTGTTGAGCTCAAAAGCATTTTCACCCACAACCTTGGTGATAGTGTAATGCCCACAGGGAAGTGGATGGAGCTTCCAATGGGGCCCTGTAAGGTGCTATTTCTACAAATGTAACCAGACCTTGTCTCCCACATAAAAATTGTGCGGTACCCAATGTTGATCATGGCGCTGATTGTACTTAGCATTGGCTCTCTGCAAAATCTCACAGACCCGTTGGCGGATGTGTTGAATATGCTCAATGAATTTGGTGGATTTTTCAGCCTTACAATGAACATGGGAAGATTCTTTCTGTGTGGTTGAAAGAGGTAGTGCAACATCAATGGGACCCAAGGGTTGGAATCCCATCCCCACTTGAAATGGGCTATGGTCAGTGGAGCTATGGAGAGCCCTATTGTAGCTATACTAAACATAGGGAAGAATCTCATCCCATGTACTCAAATGCTTAGAGTTATACATGAACATGATGTGCACAATCATCTTATTGACGACCTCTGTTTGTCCACCAATTTGGGGGTGGAAGGCAGTGGATTTAGTGATATTGGTGTCCAACAACGACCGGAAACTTGAAAAAAATGTGTTGAGGAGCATGTTGTCCTGATCTGAGATGATGTTCTGTGGTATCCCAAAATGGACCCACACCTGTTCGAAGAAGATCTTAGCAATATCTTCCAATGTGATGCTCTTATTGTAGGCTATGAGAATGTCCATCTTTGAAAACTGATCAACCACCACAAATACACAATCATTGCCTTGCTTGGTGGATGGAAGGCCAGACATGTAATCCATAGAGATGGATTCCCAAGGCCTCTCAGGAGTATGAGGAGGGGTGTATAATCCTTGCTTCTTGATGGTTTTCTTGGAAATAACACAGGTAGTGCAAGATCTGATATACTTGTTGATGTCCTGTTGAAGTTTTGGCCAATAATATTTTTTCTGTAGAATGACCATAGTTTTCTCCATGCCAAAATGTCCTACCATCCAATTGTAGTGAGCCTCCCAAATAAAATTTTCATTCTCGCTTGAGGTAACACAAAGGTGGCCATGATGGAATAACAGTCCATCCTGAATGTGAAAATTGGTGACATTCGCTCCTGTACCCAAGAGATGATAGGTGGTGGCGAAGTCAGACTCACGCTGATAAATTTGGGGCCACTCAAATGCCTCATGCCCAAAGGAATGGATCACAATGGTGAGTGCAACAATGGGACATCGATTGAGGTAGTCAATGACATGATCTGTGCTCCCTTTCTTATACTTGATGTTGATATGGAATTGTTGCAGGTATGTGGACCAATTTTTATGGTGGTCGTTCTGCAACTTACCCTGTGTCTATATGAAATGCAGAGGCTTGTGATTAGAGTGGATGATTTTCTCCTTTCCCAGAATCTAATGTTTCCATTGACAACAAGATTGCATAATGGAATACATTTCATTGTCATAGGTGGGGTATTTTTGGATGGTATCTAAGATTGTCTCACTTTGGTGTGCTACTGGATGACCATGCTAAGTGAGAACTATGCCTACATCATAGTCAGAGGCATCAATCTCAATATCGAATGGTTGTTGCAAATCAAGTAAGGAGAGTACTGGAGCTAAGCAAATAAAAAACTTTAGATAATCAAATGCTCACTGTTGTGCCTTACCCCATGCGAACGTTTCCTTGCCACCACCCTTGGTCACTTGTTTAAGGTCCCATGAAATATGGGATAATCCCAACACGAACCTTCAGTTGAAGTTGGCAAGTCCTAGGAAGTTCTAAATCTCGGTTAGTGTGGTTGGGGATGGCCAGTGATGGATGACTTGGATCTTAGCTAGATCCACATGTACCCCATGCTCATCAACAATGTAGCCTAAGTATTGAACCATGTTCATGCCAAAGGAGAATTTTTCAAAGTTGGCATATAGCTTGTGTTGCCGCAGAGTGCTCAAAACCTGTTGGATATGTTGCATGTGCTCCTCCCAAGTTCTTCTAAAGATGATTATGTCATCCAGAGATATCACAAAAAAAGAGTTGGTGAAGGGTCTCAATAAATCATCCATCAACCTGATGAAATTTGTTGGTGCATTTGTTAAGCAAAGGGCATGACGAACCATTCGAAGGGACCTTCTTTAGATTTTAAAGTTGTCTTCCATAATCAGTCAGTTCGATGGGAACCTAGTGGTTGCCAAAATTTAGGTCAATCTTCCTGAAGAACTTTTCCCCCTTGAGTTGGTCAAGAAGGTCATCAATTCAGAGAATTGGGTATTGGTTACTGACTGTTATTTTTGTTTAATGCTCTGTAATCAATGCAGAGCCGCTAGGTCCTGTCTTTCTTCTACACCAGTACAATCGGGCTTCCACATGAGGAGGAGCTGGGTCAGATGTGCCCCTTTTGAAGAAACTCTTGGATCTAACACTTGATTTCATAATTTTCTATGAGTGAGTGATGATAGACTGGTCCATTAGGCAGAGGTGCACTAGGGGTTAGATCAATTGGATGCTTGACTTGGAAGTGCGTCGATACCCCAGTGGGTGAGGAGAAGATGTCTCTATTCTCTTCCATGATCCCATCCACTTGCTTCTATCACAAAGAGACCTTATGCGTAGAGGTCACAAATGTGGCAACGACCTTCTACTAACAGTGAGAACAGATCACAAAGACTACAAACTTTCCAGTCTGTGAAATGACCTTACTACATTGCTTAGCAGATAGTAAATAAATAGTGGTAGGCGATGATACCTATGGTATCCTGTACAATTGTCTACCCAAAGTAATAATAAAATTGTGGGGTCTAGACTGATACACAACATGCCACTTCCACAAATATGGTTGGCCTAAAAGAACATCACAAAATTCAAGGGGAGAAATATCACAGAATACCTCATATTTGAAGGGCTTGATGTCGTAGGGAATATGAAATTTTTGGCTAACGCAAAGATCTCTTCCTTGGTGAAGCCAGCTGATGGTGTAGGGATGCAGGTGTAGTGTCATTGGCAGGTACAACCACTTGAAAACCTTTGCTGAGATAAAGTTCTTCTAACTGCCGCTATCGACAATGAAATGAAGCGGATCCCCCTTTACCCACATCTGTGAGTGAAAGAGGCGTTCCCCTTCCTCTGGTTCTTCTAGTTCATTTGGCTGGACTTTGGTGGTAGTGACAGTGGCACTGGGTTCGAAATCAATAATACGCTCCCCTCTTTATGGATTTTATTCAGAGTTAGAATCTGCCTCTGACTTGTAAACTTTCAGCTCGATCACCAGTGACTACTTGGAGCGACATTCTTCGATGTTGTGCCAAGGGATTTTATGGTATTCACACCACTTTCCCGTGTCCTTCTTCGACTTCTCATTACCTTTCTTGGGTTGTGGCTTGGACTGGTTGTCCTGAGAGTGGACATATTTACTTTGTCCCTTATTTTGTGGGTTGGGGACACCTTTGGCATGCTTCAACTGTGAGTATTTTGCAGAGCCAAACTGTCGCCTCTTTTTCTTAAATTTATACTCGATCTTGAAAAAATATTTTAATCCACACCTAATGATGCAATGTCTAGAAAATCCATTTATGTTTGATGTATATATGTAGAAAACCATGGCATTTGAGCACTAGATGTCGTTCAAATTCTTTGTGATGCATACCCCCCTTCTCTAATAAGGGTTGCGTGACCTCCTGGTCTAGGATCAATCAAGAAACTGAGTCTGATTGACTGTTTGGGTCTCTACTAGACCCCAAACCCACTTACACAGGTACTTTCTCCAAAGAAATAGGTCATATGAGACCCACAGGTCCTTTCTCCAAAGACACAGGTTGTATGAGACCCACAGGTCCTCTCCTGAGCGTTGTTCAAACCTCAACACCAAACAAGTGCTAGATCTTCTCTAGTTAAGACCTTTCCTTTACGTGACCATGTCTGTGACCACTCTCCTAATCAAAAGGTGTGTCACGACTTTGAGTATCATTTCTTCACATGTGAGTCACCCCAACTCTCCCGACCTCTGAAATCCCAATGATTCAGATTAGACGGCCCATATCCTCCCTTGATCCGACGACTCAGATCAAATATCGCTCACTCTCGACTCCCAAAATGTTGATATTTCAGAGTACTAAATCAAGGGTCCGCAATCCCTGCTATCGAATGGTCTTGATCTCCTTTTCACGTATCGGGACTATCTTCTTCGCAAAGCTGGAGGACCGCTCACCTCCTTTCTCCCAATACCTGAAATCCCAATATCTCCCTGGGCAACCAACGGTCCATATCTCTCCTTGATCCGACGACTCAGATCAAATCATGAACTCGGTTTTTGCGAGTTCCTAGAACTCCTACTTCCGATATCCTGAGTTGTGAATGCCTGACAAGACTAGATCTATGGTTAAGCTCCCTCTTTTGATCAACGATTGTGATCAAATCATGATTTCATGATTCACGATTTCTTATAACTCCGCCTTTGAATTCTCTGAGTCACGAGTCGAAAAAACACTGATCTCTCACCACATGTCCCCCTTGATGGACAGTTCCGATGATTTCGGGATTCCGTAACCCCGCTCCTCCTGTGTACTTTCAAAGCTTATCATTAGTGCACTTTACCTTAATCGAGCGACTATGATTCTTTTGCGCTCAGTCCGAATGGATAAGATATTTCCCCCTCTGTGCTTGCTCCTCATTTTCTGGACACTGACCAAACGGTCCAGATCTTTCTCCCTGATCTTACGCTTTCTTCAGAATTATAATATTTTCGAAGGATTCAAAGGCTTCGACCTTTGTCCTTCTTGCGAGTTAAGGCGTACTTCACACAACAAAAATATCATCACAACAAAACTAAAAACTCAGAAATCTCCTATAACTTGTAGCTATCTAATTTGCAACTATCTACCTTGCAGCCAGCCCCATTTGGGTCGCATCCCAGAGTTGGAGTGGAAACTCCCACATCGCTCGCGATTTCTCAAGCGTGCCTCAAAATATTTTTATGGAGCTGAGTTAAGGCATACTTCAAAATGTCTGATGCAACTTCTAGTGCTAAGATTCCATATAGAATCCCAGATGCTGATAGGTCCTACTCCGCATGCTTGCCAGCGATGCTCCTGCACTGAATTTACATGCTTCTATATAACAACTTCATTTTCCCAACTGGAATATTCTATTGGGTGTCCCTTCCACTTGACCAGATATTCAAAATAGGTCTTTCTCCTGGTATTTTTGTCGATCCTCTGATCAATGATCTTCTCCATCTGTGGTTTTTTTGCTACAAGCATTTGTTTCTCCCACTGAATATTCTCTTGATCTTTTGATCCCTCAGTGTCATATTTCCTGTAAGGATACGGGTCTGAAACATTGAATATGAGAGATATGCCCACATCATCTGGTAGCTCAATCTCATAAGAGTTTTCATCAAACTTCCTCAAGATCTTACATGGTCCTATCTTCTTCATTTTTAACTTGTTATATGTTCCCCTAGGGAACCTCTCTTTCCTAAGATGTGCCAGAACCTGATCTCCTACTTCAAATTGAAGTTCTTTGCTATGTTGATCAACTCTGTGCCTGTACTCCTGGTTAGAACTATGCAAGTGTCCTTTGATATGGCTATGGAGCTTCTGCATTTCTGCAGCAAAATCTTCTACTCCAATGCTCCTGATCTCACTCTGCTCCAAGTCTCTCAAATCATATACTCCCCTGGGTTGAATTCCATACAATATTTGGAATGGGCTCTTTTCAATGTTCCTTTTTGGTGATTCATTGTATGCAAATTCTGTTTATGGCAGAATCTGATCCCACTGATTATGGTGCTTAGTAACCAGACTCCTCAATAGGTTTCCCAAAATTTTGTTTACCACCTCAATTTGTCCATCTGTCCGAGGGTGATAAGTTGAGATGAAGGACAAGTATGTCCCCAACTTCTTCCACAATGTTCTCCAAAAGTGACCAACAAATTTTATGTTTCTATCCGAGACAATGTTTCTGGGTAGGCTGTGAAGTCTCACAACTTCCTTGAAAAACAGATTTGCAACATGTGTTGCATCACTAGTCTTTTGGCATGGGATAAAGTGTGCCATCTTTGAAAATCTATCCACTACCACAAATATGGAATCACATCCTCTTTGCATCCTTGTCACTCCCATCAAAAAATCCATGCTTATTGCATCCCAAGGCCTCTATGGTATTGGCAATGGTTGATACAATCCTGTGTTCTGTCTTTTTCCTTTTGCATGTTGGCATATTCTACACCTATTCACAAACTTTATCACTTTTGTTCTCATACCTGGCCAATAGTATGAACTTCTCAACTATGTAAATTTTTTATGATGGCCGAAATGTCCAACCAATCATCCACTGTGTTTTTCCTTTAGAAGGTTATCCCTCACTGAGAATTTTGGTATGCACAACTGATTTCTTTTGAACAACAATCCCTCTTGAATCATATACTTTGTCCACTAGCTTCTGTCTCTCAACATAGGATTTGCACATTTTTCATATGCTTCCTTGAAATATGTATCATCACAATACATGTCCTTAAGGTGTTCAAACCCCAAGGTCTTCACCTGAAATTCTTGCAGAATCAAGCATCTCCTACTTAATGCATCAACAACTTTGTTAGCATTCCCAACAATATGTTTTATGAAAAAAGTAAAATTATGCATAAACTCAACCCATTTCGCATGCCTCTAATTCAATTTTTCCTATCTGGTTATGAATTGTAAAGATCGATTATCGCTATATAAGAAAAACTCCCATGGGACAAGGTAATGTCTCCATTTCTTCAAGGCTTGAATTATAGCATAAAACTTCTTATCATATGTGGAGTATTTTCTCTTGGTATCATTCAGTTTCTCACTAAAATAGGCAACATGTCTATTATCCTAGCTCAAAACTACTCCAATTGCAACTCCACTTGCATCACATATCACTTGAAATGTCTTTTCAAAATTCGGCAAGACCATAATTGGTTGTCCTGTTATCTTCCCCTTCAATATATTGAAGCTCCTTTCGACTTCCTCTGTCCATTTAAAATACTTGTGCTTATTCTTCACTGTATCCATCATTGGTGCACAAATTCCACTAAAGTCTCTGATGAACTTCTGATAGAAGATTGCTAATCCATGGAATCTCCTTACCTTGAACATACTCTTCGGTAATGAACATTCTATGATTTCTTTCACCTTCTCTGGATCCATCTTCAGTTCATTAGAAGAGATCACAAAACCCAAGTAAATGAGTTTTGTCTTCATAATAGAGGAATTATTCATATTTATCAACAGTTTCTCCTACTGTAGTCTCCTCATCACTAGGGTTAGGTGCCTCAAATGCTCCACTTTAGTCCTGCTAAAGATCAATATATCATCCAGATATACAACCACAAACTTGCCAATGAAATCTTTCAGTATTTCATTCATCAGCCTCATAAAAGTACTCGACGAATTTGGTAAGCCAAATGGAATAACAAGACACTCATACAAACCTTCATTTGTCTTCAAGGTTGTCTTCCACTCATCACCTTCTCTCATTCAAATCTAGTGATATCCTCTTTTCAAATCTATCTTAGAGAAGAAATTTCCTCCACTCTAACAGTCCATTAAATCATCCATTCTTGGAAAAGGAAATCTATACCTGATGGTAATCTTGTTAATGGCTCTTGAGTCTGTACACATTCTCCATCCTCCATCCTTCTTTGGACTCAACATAATTGGTATTGCGCATGGACTCAAGCTCTCTCTGACCAAACTCTTGTCTAACAGTTCCTGGACTTGGATATTCACTTCCTCATTCTCTCGAGGTGTCAATCTGTATGCTTCTTTGTTTGGCAGACTTTCTCCTGGTATCAAGTCAATATGGTGGCTGATACTTCTGATGGGTGGCAATGAGTTAGGAAACTCATCTACCACTATGTCAGCAAAATTTTCCAACAATTCCTGAACTTCTTCAGGAAAAACATCCATCGAAGTGATCGTAAGGATAACTCTGGGTTTCCTCACTACAACAAACTACATCTCTTGTTCTTTCTTGACTTCTTTTAGGAGTTCCTTACCGCTCATGAGAAGTATGCTTGTGATGGCTTCCTCTTTCACTTTATTATGCTCTATTAGTAGAAACATATGTGTCCTACCACTCTTCTCCAAGGTGTATATATTTTTCCTCCCATCATGAATGGAATTCCTGTCAAACTTCCATGGTCTTCCCAACAAAATATGGCATACATCCATGGGAATTACATCACACATAATTTCATCTCTATATCCTCCTATCTTAAATTCAACCAAGCATTGTTTAGTAACCATTACCTGGTGTCCTTTCTGCAACCATGAGACTTTGTATGGATTCGAATGTGCAGTTGTCCCCAGTTCCAATTTCTCCACCATCTCTGTTGATACTAAGTTATCAGTGCTCCCACTATCAATTATAACCTTGCATACTCTGTCTTTAGTCTTGCAATTTGTCCTGAAGAGACTATTCCTCTGCACTGGCTTTTCAACTTCTGCCTCTAGTTTCAAGAGAACATTCCTCAACATCAGGTATCTTCCATCCTCTACTCCTTCTGCTTCAACATCTCTTCCCTGTGCTTCTGAAATGTGAGCTTCACCTCCTCCTTCTTTCTTTTTCTCTGGGCATTCCCAAGACACATGCCCTGTCTTTCCACAGACATAGCATCTTACTTCTCCCCCTCTTATTCTTCCTCTTCCTCTAGAAGAACTCTTCCACCACCCTTTCTTCCTCAGAAATTTTCTCCTCTTTCTGAGTGACTATGTGGTTTTTAAGCCTCATCCTTAGACTTATGTTCCTTGTCATGGGTAACTCCCTTACCTCTGGTTGGGGCTAGGATTTTATCTCTTCCTTGCTGGCTTTGTTTTTTGGCCAACTTCTCCTCTGCCTTCAGTACGAACTGATAAGAATCCTCCACTATATTTACCGACATCATGCTGAGCTCATCCTGGATTTCATATCTCAGGCCATTTATATATCTGGAAAATTTTTATTCATCTCTCTCCCTTTGTACAGTTCTGATGTTAAGCCTATAGAACTCCTCTGTGTACTCCTTAACTGTCATTCCCTTCTGTTTCAGGTTTTGCATTTTCCTGAACATATTGATCTAATAATATTTGGTCATGAACTTAGCCTTCAGCTTGGTTACCATTCTATCCCAATTCTTTATCTTCTGCTTGCATTGGCTCCTCCTTTCAGCCTGTAGTTCATCCCACCACAATGCTTCATGTCCTTTTATCCCGGTGACAACCTGTTTCACCTTTCTCTCTTCATTGATAATTTCATAGTCGAAATGTTTGTCCATGGATCTTATCGAATCCAACAACTCTTCAACATATAAATTTCCTTCATACATTGGGACCTCTATCTTGGCTCTACCTCCCAATCTAGCAACTGCTCTTAGCAAGTGTTCTTTGTCAACATCCTCTCTTGCAGCTTCTTCAACTTCTACTTCTCCACTCTCTGCATCACTGATGTCTCCAACATCAGGTGCTCATCTCTGCACTACCTCCATCACCTCTAATCTTGCACGAAGTTCTCACATGTCCCTTTCTACAAATCCATTGGCTAAAGGTGCTTCCACCCATATCCTTGGTCACATTGTGTTTATTTTCTGTCACACACAGAGTTAAAATTCAAGTTCTTTTGTCTCCTCTCCTTTGCCTGCCGTCTGCAAATTTTTTTTTTCTCTGATACCACTTGATGCAGATCCCCCTTCTCTCCTAAGGGCTGCGCGACCTCTCGGTCTAGGATCGATCAAGAAACTGAGTCTGATTGACTCTTCGGATGTCTGCTAGACCCCAAACCCACTTACACAAGTCCTTTCTCCAAAGACGCGGGTTGATGAGACCCATGGGTCCTCTCCTGAGCATTGTTCAAACCTCAACGCCAAACGGGCACTATCTCTTCTCTGTCTAAGCCCTTTCCTTTACGTGACCATGACTGTGACCACTCGCCTAATCAAAAGGCATGTCGCGACTTCACGTATCCGTTCTTCTCATGTGAGTCACCTCAACTCTCTCGACCTCCAAAATCCCAATGCTTCAGATATGACGATCCAAATCCTCCCTTTATCCGATGGCTCATATCAAATAGCGCTCACTCCCGACTCTCAAAATGTCGATATTTCTAAGTACTAAATCAATGATCCACAATCCCCGTGATCCAACGGTCCTGATCTTCTTTTCGTGTATCAGGACTTCATGCTTCATGAAGTTGGAAGACCTCTCACCTACCTTCTCCCGATACCTGAACTCCTGATATCTCCCTGAGAAACCAACGGTCCAGATCTCTCCTTGATCCATCGACTCAGATCAAATCACGAACTCAGATTTCGCGAGTTCCCAGAAATCCTACTTTCGATATCCTAATTTGTGAACTCTCGACAAGACCAGATCTACGGTTCAAATCCCTCCTCTGATCAACGACCGTGATCAAATCATGATTTCATTATTCACGAGTTCTTATAACTCCACCTTTGACTTCTCTGAGTCACAAGTCAGTGAAACGCTGATCTCTCGCCACGTGTCCCCCTTGATGGACGGTTCCAATGATTTCAGGGTTCTGTAACCTCGATCCTCCTGTGTACTTTAAAAGCTTATCGTTAGTGAAATTTACCTTAATCAGATGGCTATGATTCTTTTTCGCTCAGAATGAATGACTGATATCTTTCCCCCTCTACGCTTTCTCCTCGTTGTCTCGACACTAACCAGACGATCCAAATCTTTCTCCCTGCGTTTACACTTTCTTCAGACTTAGAATATTTTCGAAGGATTCAAAGGCTTCGAACTTTTTCCTTCCTACGAGTCTGTTTCTTGGATCTCGTTAACACTTATGGGAAGTATTATTCCTCTTGAGCTTGGCCTTGTGAATACTTGGACTTCCCACACACTCCTTGCGTTTCAGGGATTTCAATAACTCGGATCTGAAGGATTTCTCGAAGAGACATTCCTCTCACTCTCCTGGTGCTCTCCTTTTCTGGTTCTTCGACTTCTTGTAAAGTCCCTTCGACACTCAGTTGAATCTCAGATCTGTGCACTCGTTGCACCAGATCTTTACGCAAGGTTCAAATTCTTGCGGATGACTGTGCACCAGTCTCTTTGCACTGCTTGCAAAGGGAAAGTTTTGTGCTATCTCTTCTGAGCACACCTTGTGTTATGTGTGCACACCTTACACCACTTTCAACAGAAGAGAAACAATTGAAACTTATCCTAACATTCACAATTCCATCTATTCATAACAAAATTCAATCATTCATTCATGAAAGAAAAATAACAGAGAAGTGAAAAACAATGTCCATCCCATGCATTGGATCAATTTTCCTCTATTGTATTCATAAGTAAAAAATGGCTACAACTATCATCACAACAAAAAATGAAAACTCAGAAATCTCCCATAACTTGCAGCTATCTAATTTGCAACTATCTACCCTGCAGCCAACCTCATTTGGGTCGCATCCCAGAGTCGGAGTGGAAACTCCCACTTCACTCGTGATTGCTCAAGCGTGCCTCAAAATATTTTTTCGGCACTGAGTTAAGACATACTTCAAAATGTCTATTGCAACTGCCAGTGATGAGATTTCGTACAGACTCCCAGACACTGATAGGTCCTACTCCACGTGCTTGCCAGCGATGCTCCTGCATCACTTTGATACCAAATTTGGTGCGAAGGGTATGTAAAATATTAGTGAAGTTTGGTATTGGCTAGTCCCTTTCCTGATAGAGCGTGGTCCATCTTTTGTATTAGTACTCGTAGCTTCCAACATGGTAGTACTATTCTTTAATGGAATCCCTTAAGGAATCCCATGTGGGGGCAACCAAAAATATTTCATACTCCTCTATGGCCCTTTTCTTAGAGTAAGTATCCAACCAGTCCTTAACATGGGGGACGACCTTGAGGAGTGCAAAAGTAATCTTTTCCCTATCGGAAAAATTGTGGATCGAAAAATACCCTTCTATTAGATTCATCCATTTATCTACAACATCTTCATCTATCAGCCCTTCAAATAATTGAATATAAAAATTTACTTGTACCTTGAAGGGGGTTGCATGGCCGCTTGATGAATATATGTCTACTGTGGGAAGCCGCCGAACAACTGTGAAAAGTTGTTCATCATCTTGTTCCTTTGTCGCGCAAGGTATTCCTTGAGAAACCATTTAAAAGGATCTCCTACTCCATCATATTTCTTCTCATCCCCCATGAGTTGTTGTTGGGCTCAGTGCAACCGATCTTGCAAAGGCTCGACCGGTTTGAGTCCCAACTTCTTGTACCCAGATCTTGTTGGGGACATGCACAAAGAAAACCAAATGAAG
Source organism: Picea engelmannii (assembly GCA_009831015.1). Lineage (NCBI taxonomy): Eukaryota > Viridiplantae > Streptophyta > Pinopsida > Pinales > Pinaceae > Picea > Picea engelmannii. Next base: position 335,926 of record ML779837.1, on the reverse strand, counting down.
AGTAGACCACTTTGATACCACTAATCCAGATTTATGAGCAGAACGAAATGAATAACATATTAAATGTAATAACACAAATATATGAAGAACAACAACATATATCCAGTGAATAATAATTTCTATTGAATAAAGAATATAGGATGAAACTGTAAAACTGCAGAATTGAAAACCACTTTCTCGAATGGTGGTAGCTATCTCTGAGAAGAGATGTGGCTGCTACGTGAATTTGTATGAAAAGAATGATTACAATGAGGCTCCAAAGGCCTTTTTAACATTACTCATGAATTCTAAAACCCTAGACATCCAAAAACCTAACCCTAGGAGATGAAACTCCAAAAGTTATATGGGCCTCGATGGGTAAGTTGGTACTTCAACTTCCCGTGGTTGTAAATTTTTCATATGACCTTTGTTTTAGGAGTGTGATATCCCATTGGAAAGGTATTTTCGATAACCACACATTATACCATCAAATTCCAACTTTTCTATAGTTTGACTGTGGAAATCCAAAAAAAACAACACTGTTTAGGGCCCCAAAATGGCCTTGGAAGTACAAAAATATGTACTGACATGAAAAATTCCAAATTAAGCTAGTTGGAATAGGTGGGTGGCCACCAATATCCACCTGGATGTTGTGTAGGGCTGCAGGATAGCCTCTAAAGTGAAGAAACCACAATTACAAAGAAATATCATCATTACGGTGAAACATGTTGAACTAAAACTGTCAAGATGAGCTGGTTGGAATAGGTGGGTGGCTACCAATATCCACTTGGATCAATCCTCACCCCTTAAGAATAAATGGTCTCCATTGCATTGATTGCCCCCATAAGGTGAGGAAAGGTTTGTTGAATTTGGCTCCGGGTGAGCCACTTGCCTTGGTGTAGGAGCTTCCTTTCCTTGACAACCCGATAAAGTTGGATCCTCTGCTGGTGAGTTCCCTTCACCTGTGTGTCCACTATATGATCAGTGGATGTCTGTTCCATGCATTCATGGTTGAGATATGTTGGTGTCAACTATTCTGCGATCTCTGAGGTGTCCAATAATGGTGGAAAATATGGTTGAAGGAGGTCCACATTGAACACTGGGTGCAAGCCAAAGAAGGGGGGAGTTTTGAGCTCAAAAGTATTGTCACCCACAACCTTGGTGATAGTGTAAGGCCCATAGTGAATTGGATGGAGATTCTGATGGGGCCCTGTAATACGCTCTTTCTACAAATGTAACTAGACCTTGTCTCCCACTTGAAACTTGTGCGATACTCAGTGTTTATCATGGAGCTTCTTGTACTTAGCATTGGATTTCTGCAAAATCTCATGGAATTGTTGGCGTATGTGATGAATCCTCTCAATGAATTTGGTGGCTTTGTCAGCCTTAGATTGAACATGGGAATATACTTCCTATGTGGTTGCAAGAGGTAGTGCAACATCAATGGGACCCAAGGGTTGGAATCCCATCCCCACCTGAAATGGGATAGGGTCAGTAGAGCTATGGAGAGATCTGTTGTAGCTGTGATGAACATAGGGAAGACTCTCATCCCATGTAAGCAAATGATTAAATTTATACATGCACAGGATGTGCACAATCATCTGATTGACAACATTTGTTTGATCATCTGATTGACGACATGTACCCCATGCTCATCAACAATGTAGCACGAGTATTGGACCATGTTCATGCCAAAGGAGCATTTTTCTAAGTTGGGATATAGTTTTTGTTTCCACAAAGTGCTCAAAACTTGTTGGATATGCTGCATGTGCTCCTCCCAAGTTCTTCTAAAGATGAGGATGTCATCCATATATGCCACCAAAAAATAGTTGGTGAAGGGTCTCAATACATCATCCGTCAACCTCATGAAATTTACTGGTGCATTTGTTATGCCAAAGGGAATGGCCAACTATTCGAGGAGACCTTCTTTAGATTTGAAAGTTGTCTTCCATATATCAGTCGGTTCAATGGGAACTTGGTGGTAGATAGAATTTAGGTCAATCTTGCTGAAGACCTTTTCCCCCTTGAGTTGGTCAAGAAGGTCATCAATTAAGGGAATTGGGTACCGGTTCTTGACTGTGATTTTTTTTAATGTTATGCAATCAATGTAGAGCTGCCAGGTTCCATATTTATTCCACACTAGTAAGTTTAGGATTATTCAAGGGGAGGATCTGGTTTGGATGTGCCCTTTTTGAAGCATCTCTTCGATCTAGCACTTGATTTCATCATTTTCCATGAGCAAGCGACGATAGACTGGTCCATTAGGCAGAAGTGTACTGAGGGTTAGATCAATTGGATTCTTGAATTGGTAGTGCGTTGATAGCCCGGTGGGTGAGGAGAAGATGTCTCTATACTCTTCCATGATCTCATCCACTTGCTTCTACTGCAAAGAGAGGCTCTGTGTAGAGGTCATAGATGTGGTAGTGACCTTCTAATAACTGCGAGCACAAATCACAAAGAATATGAACTTACCTGTCTGTGAAATGACCTTATTGCATTGCTTAGCATAGATTAAATAAATAGCGGTAGGCGACACTACCTCCGATATCCTATCCAATTGTCTACCCAAAGTAATAATAACACTGCGGGGTCTAGACTCATACACAACATGTCGCTTCCAAAAATATGGTTCTCCTAAAAGAAAATCACAAACTTCAATGGGAGAAATATCACAAAATACCTTGTCTTTGAAGGGATTTATGTCATAGGGAAGAAGACATTGTTGGATGACGTAGAGATATCTTCCTTGGTGAAGCCAACCGATGGTGTAGGGCTGTGGGTGTGGTGTCATCATTAGGTCAATTTTCTTGATGACCTCTCCTGAGATCAGGTTCTTCTGACTACTGCTATGGACAATGAAATGAAGCAGAGCCCCCTTTACCAACATCTGTGAGTGAAAGAGGTGTTCCCCTTCCTCTGGATCTTCTGGTGTGCCTGGTTGGACTTTGGTGGTAGTGATAGTGGCACTGGGTTCGACATCGATAATCTTCTTCCCTCTTTCTAGATTTGATTCATAGTTAGAATTTGACTCTAACTCAGAATCTTTCATATTGGCCACCAGTGATTTCTTGGAGTGACATTCTTCGGTGTTGTGCCAAGGGATTTTATGGTATTCATGCCACTTTCCCGTGTCCTTATTCAACTTCTCATTACCCTTCTTGGGTTGTGGCTTGGACTGGTTGTCCTGAGAGTGGCCATATTTTCTTTGTGCATTTTTTTGTATCTTGGGGCCTCCTTTGCCGTGCTTCGGCTTTGAGGAGTTTGGATACCCAAACTCTCGCCTCTTCTGCTTAAGTTTTTGCTCGATCTTGACATCATATCTATAAGTTGCACCTACTGATGTGATGTCCATAAAATCCATTTCTGTTTGAATGTATCTATGTAGAAAACCACGGTATTTGAGCACCAAATGTCATTCAGAATATTTGATACCCAATTTGGTGCACAGGGTATGGAAAGTATTGGTGAAATATGGTACTGTCTGGTCCCATTCCTGATGCAACGTGGTCCATCTTGTGTACTAGTCCTCGTAGCTTGCAAGAGGGTAGTACTATTATTTAATGACATCCCTGAAGGAATCCCATGTGGGAGTGACCACAAATATTTCATATTCCTTTGTGTCCCTTTTCTCAGAGTAAGTATCCCACCAGTCCTTAACATGGGGGATGTCCTTGAGGAGTGCAAAAGTAATATTTTCCCTATTGGAAAAATTGTGGTCCCAAAAATTCCCTACGATCAGATTCAACCATTTATCTACAACATCCACATCTATTTGTACTTAAAATAATGGAATATCAAAATTTACTTGTACCTTGAAGGGGGTTGCGTGGTCGTTTGATGAAGCTGCATCCCCTGTGGCTAGCCACCGAAGGATTTGTGCAAAGTTGTCCACCATTTCATTCTTTTTTCGTGCAAGGGATTCCTTGAGTAATAGTTTAAAAGGATATCCTACTCCATCATCTTTCTTCTCATCCCCCATGAGTTTTTGTCAATCTCGACGTAACCGATCTTGCAAATTATCGACCAGTTCGAGTCCCAACTTATTGTACCAAGATCTTGTTGAGGACATGCATAAAGAAAAAAAAATGAAGAGAAGACCACTCTGATACCACTGATTCAGATTTATGAGTGGAATGAAATGAATAATAGATTATATCCAATAATATAGAGATACAGAGAACAACAACATATATCCCATGAACAATAATTTCTATTGAATAAAGAAAATAGGCTGAAACTGTAAAACTACAGAACTTAAAATAACTTTCTCGAATGGTGGTAGCTATCTCTGAGAAGAGATGTGGCTGCTACACGCATTCATCTGATAAGAATGATTACAATGAGGCTCCATATGCCTTTTTAACATTACTCATGAATTCCAAAACCATATACATCCAAAAACCTAACCCTAGGAGATGAAACACTAAAAGTTATGTGGGCCCTGATGCGTAAGTTAGTACTTCAACTTCTCGGGGTCGTAACGTTTGCATACAACCTTCATTTTAGGAGTGTGATAGCCCGTTGGAAAGGTATTTTAGATAAATACACATTATGCCATCAAATTGTGACTTTATTTACAATTTGACTGTGGCAAGCCAAAAAACATTGTTTAGGGCCCCAAAACAGCCATGAAAGTACATAAAGATGTACTGACATGAAAACTTCCAAAAATAAGCTATTTGGAATAGGTGGGAGGCCACCAATATCCACCTAGATGTTGTGTAGGTATGCGGGACATCCTTGGAAGTGAAGAACCCACAATTACAAAGAAATGTCATCATTACAAAGAAACATGTTGAACTAAAATTGTCAAGATGAGCGAGTTGGAATAGGTGGGTGACCACCAAGATCCACCTGAATCACCAAGTTCTCTCTATAGATAAATACTTATCCATTAGAGATAAAATAGAGGATGATGGAATTAATGACTTTATAGCCTCTTCTTCTTCCTCATCAACCTCACATGTTCTCGAGAGTGTTATAAAACCAGAAACAAAAACCAGAGGGCATCTTAGAATATAGTGATTTATGTATATTCGTGGGAATATCCCACCGAATTTATGGTCCTACAACCCAAAAAATATCTGGGAGGGTATCCTTTAATATTGAGAAGGCCTTGGATGGCCACCGCTGATGCTTACATCAGTTGTAGGTTAGACAACATGACCATCTCCCATGAAAACTCTGTAAATAAAGTAACCCTATATACACCTTTCAAACCCACCATAGATTTTGAAACACCACTCTGGGTTGACGGGGAGGATAGTGATGAAGAAGGAGAATCTCACCAAGTCCTCTCTATAGATCAATACTTAGCCATTAGAGAGAAAACATAGGAGAATGAAATCAATGACTTTATAGCTTCTTCTTATTCCTCATCAACCTCACATGTTCTTGAGAGTGTTATGAAACCAGAAACATAAGCTTATCTAGCCTCAACATGCATCCCACCCGTAGAACACGAATCCCCACCAGAAAAAGACCAAGGGTCCCCTACAAAAACCATAGAAATTAGTCTCAAGAAAACCTTGAAAATCAACTAGAGACTGATTGAACAACAAAAAGAATGACTAATTAAAGTGCTACAAAATCACAACAATTCCTTTGCATGGGATTACTATGAAATGAAGTAAATCCATCCCGACCTATGCACACACCACATATGCATCAAGGAAGGATCTAGACCCATCCGCCAGCCCTAGCGTTAGATGAATCTGACATTGAAGAACACAATTAATGATGATCTACATAAATTTCTCACAACCAACTTTATCTATCCAATTTATAACAACCAATGGGTCTCCCCTCTCATCATGGTACCAAAGAAAAATGGTAAATGGTAAATGGACTATAGAGAAATCAACAAAGAAACACACAAGAACCATTTTCCACTCCCATTCATTGACCAAGTCCTGGATACATTAGTAGGAAATAAATACATTTTTTCCTTGACGGATTCAGTGGGTGTAACCAAATCCACGCGCCCGAGGATAAAGAAAAAACAACGTTTACTTGTCCATGGGTGGAATTCACCTATCGTGTTCTACCATTCGGTTTATGCAACGCCCCTGCCACCTTTCAAAGAGTTGTAGTTGGTATATTCTATGATTTAATCCATGATTGCATGGAAATATATATGGATGGTTTTACAACATATGGTAATGAATTTGATGAGGCATTAGCAAATCTAGAGAAAAAATTGATAAGGTGAAAGGGATCGAATGTTTCCCTCAACAATGAAAAATGTGCAATGATGTTAACTGATGGCATCATATTAGGACACTGCATCTTAGCTAAAGGAATCCAGGTAGATTTGACAAAAATAAAGGTAATATTAAATTTCACGACTCTGTCTTCACAAAAACTAGTACGAAGCTTCTTAGGGTATGCTAGTTATTATCGTCGCTTTATTGAAAATTTTACACGAATTGCTCGTCCATTATTTTCCCTTCTCATCAAAGATTCTGTTTTTTTATGGACAAAAGCATGCCAACATGCCCTTAAAGAACTGTAAACTAAGGTGTCTGAGGATCCCATATTAAGAGGACCTGATTGGTCCCCCCATTTCATATTTCCACAAATGCATCAAACACTTCCATTGGATCTGTTCTAAGGCAATTTGAAGGAAAAAAATCCATATGTGATCTACTATGTCATAAAAATTCTCTCGCCCATAGAACTAAATTATACGATAAAAAAAAATAGTTTCTTGTGGTAATACAAACAATTAATAAATTTCAGCATTACATTACAGGATATCTTTTAATATTGCATATTTACCATGTTGCCATAAAATATTTAATGAATAAACCTATCACCAATGGGAGGGTCACTAGCTGGTTATTGTTATTATAGGAATATGATATAACCATCTTGAATAAACCAGGAAAATATAATGTAGTGGATGATTTTTTTTCAAGACTCACATCTAATAAAAATGAGTCACCTGTAGAAGATTATTTTCCTGATGAGCACCTATTTGAGGTTTCTACTAACTCTCCTTGGTTTGCAGATATCGCTAATTACTTGGTTATAGGTAGACTACCACATCATCTATTTCTAAAATTGATTCAAAATATCATCAAACAAAGTTGGGTATTCTCATGGATCGACAATTGCCTCTTCCACACAGGAGTGGATCTCATTATTAGAATATGTGTGCGAGAAGATGAGATCCATTAGATATTGAACGCATGCCATGAGAACCCATGTAGAGGCCACTTTGCAGACAAGAGGACTGGGTACACTGTACTCCATCAAGGGTACTATTGGCCCACTATCTTCAAATATGCCAAGGAATATTTACAAAGGTGAAATTGCTACCAGTGATGGGAAGACCAGTGCAATTAGACGAGATGTTGTTACAACCATAGTTGGTATTAGAAGCCTTTGATAAATGGGCCCTGGAGTTTGTAGGGCCGATAAATCCTTCTTCCCATCAAACTCCTACATCCTAGTATGCACATATTATGTCACAAAATGGATGGAATCCAAGGCACTCCCAGATGCAATAAAACAAGCAGTAGTGGGGCTTCTTCATGAAGAAATATTCACCACATTTGGGATACCTCTGGAAATAGTTACTAATGGAGGAACCCAATTCACTTCAAGACTCATTAGAGACTTGATGGACAAATACAATATCAAACATAGGGTTACTACACCATATAACCCGTAGACCAATGGACAAGTAGAAGGGACAAACAAGATCCTTTAGGCTATAATCACTAATACTGCCAGACTACACCTCAAGGATTGGATTGACATACTAGGCAAAGCTCTATGGGCCTACTAGACAACATGGAGAACTACTACTGGATGAAACTCATATGAATTGGTGTATGGAAAGATAGTACTTATGCCAATTGAAATAAATATCCAGAAACTTAAAACAACCATACAACTTGGACTGGACCTAACTAAAGCTCAAAAATAGAGATAACTCCAAATCAATGAACTAGATGAACTTCATCAAGCTTCCCTACACCACACAATAATAATACAACATCAAAGAGCTCAATGATATGATAAGTTAATTAAGAATAAAAAATTCAAAGTTGGAGACTGGGCCTTATTATTTGACTCCAGGTTCAAGGATTTCTGAGGGAAGTTCCACAATCGATGTCTTAGGCCTTATGAGATTGATATTGTATATGACAATGGAGCCATCAAACTTCGTAGCATAAATAGTGAGATAACTCCTCAGATGGAAAATGGAAACATGATTTGATTATCTCATAAAATCCTATCCAAGGAATCCTTTCTGAATAGGATCACTAGTGGATGGACCAGCAACGATTTGGAGATTGTAAACAAGGGGGGAACCCTCACTAAGTGATTCATTCCTCACAAAAAAAATGATAATAATAATAAAATAATACACCCATGTGTGAAAACCCTTAGGGGCATTCCCAGGGAACATGTTTTGTGAAAATGATCTTATGATGGTGCAAGGCATGTTAAAAAAAAGAAAAGAAAAAGAAGGGCACTTCACTATTTCTTGATGGTTATGTCAGGATCCTTCTGATCAATTTTGTAATAAAATTTTGTTTGTGCTACTAATTTTTTTTTCCAGGATATGCATGGAAGAAGAACGTTGTTTCTACAACTTCCGTTGTTGCAACTCCCATTGCTACAACTCCTATATCTTCAATTAAGGCTTGCTACAACTACCATTACTACAACTCATGTTGTTGCACCTCTTTATGATCCCATTGTTGTTACTTCCACTGCTTCAACTCTTGTTGTTTCTTCTCCTTCTGCCGCAAATTTGCATATTGCTACATGTTGATGTTTATATATATTAAGATAGAAACAACAATCTCACGGGGATATGAATCCCCCTGCATTTTTATAGACGTGGTACTCATATGTATATTATTGAAATATATATCATGATATTTCTTGATTGTTGAGAACGATACAAATAAACTCATAATCTTTATCGTTCAAATGAATCAAAATTTAATAACATAACAAAATATCTAGAATTCCTCAGAGATGGACTAGGAATCCTTACTCACATAAGCACACACTTGCAAAAATATAATACAAAATGATGTTTTACATAAAATCTAAAATATATTTCACATCCATCAAAATTTTTAAATATCTTTGATCACATTTAATGAAGTAAAATAAATGGCCCACATATGGGATAACTTTAAAAGAGTCTTTATCATTAAAATAAAAAATATAATCTGATAGGTTAATTTCAAATATCTTTACTCAAATACGCAGAGTTTAAAGATACAATTAAAATTAACCCCAATACAGTTCTTTGAGATCTTTTGAAAATGGTAAAATAGTCTTTAATAATCTTTTAGAAACAAGAGCATTTGTCCAAAAGGACTAGGATTGGGACTCCCGTGGACCGTAAATTAAAGAAAATGAAAGAGAAGAAATGTGCTGAAAGGAACAAAATTTGGCATGAACAAGGCAAGACTTGAAAATCAAATAAAGGAACAATCAAGATTCAATCATATTCTTCTTGGTATAGTCAAATACAACTGGATGAATTCTAAAAGGAGAAAGAATGAAAATGGAGTGTGATGAATTTCGACTTACTTTGATGGATTCTCTCTATTTTATTTTCTTGCTGATGTGTCTTTTATATTGTCTCTCGTTGTGGTTGCATGGTTGGTTTCAACTGATTCCAACTGATCTTCTTCAATTATCTTCAATAAGGCTCATTTAAACCAATCTTCTATGTAATCTTTCATTGGTGCAACATTTAACTCATGTCTAATTTTTATATCGAATAACATGCTTTCTAACTCCCTTAAATAATTTGAAAGTTGATGAAGAAAAGATTCAATATCTTAATTTTTATTTGAGTAACTCACCAACCAAATTTCAATTTCATTTTCACTGTATTATATTATACTATTAAACTTTTCATATGCCCCCTTTAAAATTTCCACGTGCTCTTCAAATTGCAACCCTTTCATAAAAATAGAAATTTTGATCAACTTTGGATCCTGTACCTCCCTTGTGCTTCCTATTAAGTATGTTTCATTCAATCTACGATACAAAACTTCCTTTTTGGTAACCACAACATCACATTCATCCAAGATTTCTCTTAGAATATTTATCTTTTTAATCCAACAAGCCTTTAGCTATTTTATTCAAGCATGAGAAGGAACAACTTATTCTTTTCTTTTTAAATTAGTCATATTATAAATTTTCAAGATAAAAGTGGTAACATCATCTTTATAAATTCTTCTTCATTTTTGAAGTCACTTTGAAGAAATTCTCTGAATCTATTTAGATTAGAACCAAAAAAAATAAATATTTCTTCCAATTTCCCATGCTTCTAGGATAAGAGACATTCTATTTTTGATATTTTCTGCAAAAACATTTCTAACTGCAATCAATAAAGTTGATGTTCCTTTCAATTTTAAATATGATGGTCCATGTTGAATAGTATCCAATGTGATTGTAAGGATAGTTAGTGGCATCAATGTATATTCCAATTCGTTAACTCTTTATTTCAATCATGTATTTTCTACTACCATATCATCAATTGATACATCTAGAGCAACACCAGTGATTTTGTGAATTTTGACAATCCTTGACGCTGGGACTTTATTTAGGTTCATCTCTAAATCTTTAATTTTTTTACTCTTTTAATTAACACGTTCAAAAACCAGATTTTTCAAATCTTTATCAATGATGCACTATGAAGAGGCAAATAATCTTCTTCATAAAAAATAGTTTCTTGGGCTACCACTTCTTTCTCAAGCCGAATTCTTTGTTCATCATCTAGAAATTCAATGTCTTCAATGTTGGCATCAAGTTCCATGTATTGGAGAAGAACATCATATTCATGTATATACTCTTCTGATTTCTGTTGATCGTTCTTAATTTTTTTTTTATACACTGGTACTTTATGACATTTTTCAATATTCTCTTCATGATGATTAAGATCATCACCATCTCCTAAGTTATCAATTGAAGATTTTTGTTTTTATTGAATAAAATTTTGGCAATTTTGTTTGGGTGTGCCACTTTTTTGAGATGAAATGCGAGACTTGGTACTTTTGTCATCTGTAACTCTCCCATTTGCATGTGTGCTTCATTTATGCTTATTATGGTTTCAATATATCCAACTGGTATTTCTTCATAATTGTTTTCATCATTTTCCTCTTCTCCGAAAATATAGGTATTTATATATGAAACACTAAAGCCAATATACGTCATGTGTTTCATGAATCACTATAAGGGATCAAACCTGTTCACTAAATCTGCTAGTTTTAAATTGTACTGATCAAATTGAGTCATGAATTCATCAATGTTTGAATAATTCGTTACCATGATTTCACTATCTTTCCATGGAAATTGGATGAATTGCTTTTTCTTTCTTTGAAAAAATAAATTTTCCCAGAATCCGTACTACCTATAGACTTGTATTATGAACATTATGTCTGATACATAGAACGAGAGGTAAATTGGGGGTTCTCGGGAACAATAAATTCCGATTATACTATATTTTTCATTAGATTCAAATGTTCCCCTTTGTTCTAAGAATGAGGCTTCTTCCAATGACAACCTTGCAGTATTCTTTCCAAACAGGATCCTTTTAAAAGAAGACAAAAATGAATTATAGAATTCATAGAAATGATACATTTCTTTCTGTTTCCAGAGAGCAGGATACCATGTGTAAATTGGGTCTATTTTGAGATCAACTTGTTTTGATAAATGTAACCCTTGAAATTCATAACAATTGAGAATTGCAAAGACCAAATATACAAACATGTAGAATTTCCTATATTTTTTAAAGTTTGACAGTTGAGACAATATTTATGTAGACATAATTCTCGACCAGTCAAAATTTATTTTTCCTTGAACAAAATAATATAGAATATAAAGGGCCAACTGAGGAATAGTAGGAGTAGACTCCAATCCAAGTATTCTATCTAGAAACCAAACCATTTATTTATAGGTTTTCTTTAGTTGACTAACCTGTATTGCTGATAAATCTTCTGGCATTGTCATCGGGTCTTTAAGGCATTGTGGTAACACGTCCCTACCACCATTTTTAGTTTTAATGAAATTCTTAGCTTCTTCAACCTTGAATATTTTTGTCAGATTTGGAAACTTAAGCATCTAACTGAAATTTGGTGGTGTTAGAGAGATTGGTGAGCGTCCATTCATTTTAATAATTCTTTGATCCTTTTCAAAATTATCAGTACACCATATCACTAAATCTTTGGTGTCAAAAACCTCTGGAATGCACCCTGCTCGGAATATCCCAGATGTCCAAATATTATTATCATTCCTTTTTTTCCGGTGGTAATGAAACATAAGACATGTAAATTTTTAACCAGTGGTTCTACAGGTCTTCTCGTGCAAAAGTATTGAGTTTGTCACCACAAAAGCTCTCCCTTTTTCTCTCCGTCATTATTTGAAACTTTCTTTTCAAGGCATGCACAATAGTTCTGCAATTACAAAATAATCCTTCCTTTTTAGTATTAACACTGAAGCTTTTGTTTCGGGAGAAGAGTTAGGCAAATTTAATTTTGGAATAATGAGCTTAGTCTCGAGAAAAATTCCATTTAATAATGGTCCTTCAATATTTAACCATACATTGAATTCACATAAGACATGCATTAAATGATTTTTTGGTTATTATGACACAAGAGAGAACTCTCGGCGGAGCGGAGCGGAGAAACATATGTATCAAGAATCAGCTAAAATAGAGTCATCTTCCACGGTTTTAAGATGGTTTCAAAATGAGACTAAGTATTGGATATCGGGCAGACGAAGAAAGGAAAAATTTTTGACATGATGAAAGGAATCCCACTTCCGCAGTTGTAATAGAAATTTCAAAATAAAACTAAGTATGAAATAATGATGGGTGGAGAAAAGGAAAGAAGAATTTGAAGATATGTTTGAACTCCTCTTCCACGGTTCTTGAAATATGACTAAGTATGAAACTGCGGGCAGAAAGAGAAAGAAAAAAGTTTTGACAGAATGAAAGGAATCTCGCTTCTGTGGTTTATATGAAAAGTGGTTAAGTATTGGTGGGGTTGTCCACCATAGGTCAAAATTTTCTAAGTATGAAATACAAAACAGAAAAAAAGGTATATTACTTATAGGAAAAAATGGTCAACACTACCACAATTCCACTATTAAGATATCGACATTTGATTGGGATAAGGATGATTACCGTCGAGATACATTGACAAGTTGTAGTTTTGGCCTACATATTGCTACTCTACCATCTACTACAACTATGTTCTTGCTGCAATTCTCCATGTTGCCGTAATATTTGTTGCTGCAAATCTCATCCACACCACCGATGTTGAAACTCTCGTCCGCATCACCATTTTTGCAACTCTCATCCACACATTGATGTTGTCACTCTCCTTTGCACATCGATGCTGTATTATCCATGTGGATATCGGTGGCCACCCACCTTTTCCAAATGGCTCAAAACAGTTTTTTGGCAATTTTGGCAATTTACTATTTTTAGCAGGTTTTAACTTCCGGGGCCATTTTGAGGGTCCAAATGAAGGTTTTTCGAGATCAAGGTTCTCAATGATTGTTGAAGGCATGATTGAGCCCCCAAAATGAATCTCCTCTATGATACCTTTCCAATGAGCTATCACATGCCTAAAACAGAGATCGTATGCAAAAGTTACAACCCCAGGAAGTTGATGTACTCACTTACCCAAACGGGGCCCACATGACTTTTGGCACTTCATCTCCTAGGGTTAGGTTTTTGGATGTCTAGGGTTTTTTGAATTCCTACTTATTGTAAAAATGCCTTCAGAGCCTTATTTTAATCATCTTCTTGCGAATGCGAGTAGCGGTCACATCTCTTCTCAAAGATAAGCTGCCACCATTCTAGTGAGTCTTTCACTCTATATTTTACAGTCTCTGTACATTTCTTTCATTAATAGAAATCGTGTATTACTGTATATCTGTGTTTATGGTTTCATATCTGATACATTGATGTTATATTGTTGAATATCTGCGATATCTTTGTGCATTTCTTTATTATATCTCCGATCTCATTTCGTGCCGAACATAATCCAGATCAGTGGTATTAGAGGAGGCTACTCTTGATCGTTTTTCAGTGCATGTCCCCGACAAGGTCCGATTATAGAAAGTTGGATCTCGAGCTTGTCTCTCTTGAATAAAATCGCTCTCACACACCCAAGAAACCCTCAATGGCAAAAGAAAATAAAAACGATGGAGCAGACGATCCTATCAATCTGTTGCTTGAGCAAGCTCTCACGCGACAGAGGGACGAAATGATGTAGAATTTTGCACACATCCTTCAACGCATGTCGATAGCATCAGGCACATCTTCATCAAGTGGCCACTTTGGAGGAACCTCGTCTTTCAAGGTACAAGTTAATTTTGATATTCCTGTATTTGAAGGACAGATAAATGCAGAAGCCCTAGAAAAATGGTTAACTCTGCTAGAAGGTTATTTATTTGTTCACAATTTTCTCGACAAAGAAAACATCACCTTCGCACTCCTTAAAGATCTCCCTCATGTAAAACATTGGTGGGAAACTTACTGGGAGCAAAGTTCCACAGATGAGTCTGGAATTCATGGGGCCGATCCCACTTGGGATTTTTTTGTGGATGCAGTAAAAGAACAGTATTACCATGTTGGCAGCTATGAGGACCAGTACATGAGATGGACCACACTGCGGCAAGAGAGGGGCCAAGCATTTCTGGAGTTCACCAATACCTTCCATACCTTGTGCACCAAGCTGGGTATCAAAGACTCCGAGCGACATTTGGTTCTGAAATACCGTGGGGCTCTACATAGATACATCCAGATTGAAATGAAATTTTTGGACATCTCATCACTCGGTGCTTCTTATCAATATGCTGTTAAAATTGAGCAGAAATTTAAGCACCAGAACAAACAGGAATAAGGGTCTGCAAATCCGCAACAACCAAAGTATGACAAATACGACCCTAACAAAAAGTATCCCGAAAACCAGTCCAAGACATAGGAAAATAAAGGTCAGGGAAGACAAAGGAGGACACCGGAAAATGGTGTGATTTCCACAAAATCCACTAGCACAACATCGATGAATGTCGCTCAAAACTGTCATTGGTGGCCGAGATCAAAGACAAGGAGCCGAACCCTGATTCAAAATCTGATTCTGAAAATACTGATAAAGGACTGATCATTGATACAGACTGCACTGCTATTGTCGTGACCGCAGTAATTCAACCAGAAGAGCCAACAGATACTGAAGAGGGGGAGCACCTTTTTCATTCACAGATGTGGGTGAAGGGGACCCCGCTGCATTTTATTGTTGATAGCGGAAGCCAGAAAAACCTCATCTCAACAGAGGTCGTCAAACAGTTGGGATTGTCGACAACACCACACCTGCAACCATGCAACATCGGGTGGATTCAGCAAGGACAAGATCTCCATGTCATCCAACAGTGTCTATAGTCATACAACATCCAACCCTTCAAGGATGAGGTATTATGTGATGTTTCCCCACTAGATGTCTGTGATGTTCTCTTGGGCCAACCATATATGTGGAGACGCCATGTTGTTTATGAGTCTCGAACCCGTAGTGTCATTGTTACTTTGGGAGGTCATCTCTACAGAATACCAAAATTAGTTCTGACTACTATTCCACCTAAAAATTTCTGCAAGGTAGTATATCATACTGCAAAATTCAGCTTCTTCATAATCTATTCAAAAGGAGAACAAAAGGACACTGCAACCACTACAGGCTTGCCCAAAGCACCTTCTATCCAACAGAAGCAGTTCAACAAGGCTGCAAAAAAGTGTGAAAATTCCTTCTGCACATCGTCCTCTCATGTATCTCGACTTATTGAACAACCTCAACCTCAATAGGTTCGTGATAGATTTCCACAAACTGAGCAACGCGACGTCTCCGACAAGACAAGCAACTCACCAAGATGCAGATTCAACAAACGTTTTTCCCTCTCCCTCGGGAACTCAATGAAATGGAGACCATTTATTACTAAGGAGGGAGGATTGATACATGTGGATATCAGTGGCCACCCACCTTTTCTAAATGGCTCAAAACAATTTTCTAGCAAATTTGGCAATTTACTATTTTTAGCAGGTTTTAACTTCCGGGGCCATTTTGAGGGTCCAAATGAAGGTTTTTAGATATAGAGGTTCTCAATGATATCTAAAGGCATGATTGAGCCCCAAAAATGAATCTTCTCGATGATACCTTTCCAACGAACTATCACACGCCTAAAACAGAGATTGTATGCAAAAGTTACGACCCTGGGAAGTTGATGTACTCACTTACCCAAATAGGGCTCACATGACTTTTGGCGTTTCATATCCTAGGGTTAGGTTTTTGGATGTCTAGGGTTTTTGGAATTCCTGCTTATTGTAAAAAGGCCTTCAGAGCCTCATTGTAATCATCTTCTTGTGAATGCGAGTAGCGGTCATATCTCTTCTCAGAGATAAGCTGCCACCATTCTAGCGAGTCTTTCACTCTATATTTTTACAGTCTCTGTACATTTCTTTCATTAATAGAAATCATGTATTACTGTATATCTGTGTTTATGGTTGCATCTTTGATACATTCATGTTATATTATTGAATATCTGTGATATCTCTATGCGTTTCTTTATTATATCTCCGATCTAATTTCGTGCCGAACATAATCTGGATCAGTGGTATCCGAGAAGGCTGCTCTTGATCGTTTTTTCAGTGCATGTCCCCGACGAGGTCCGATTATAGCAAGTTGGGTTTCGAGCTTGTCTCTCTTGAAGAAAATCGCTCTCGCACACCCAAGAAACCCTCAATGGCGGAAGAAAAGAAAAACGACGGAGCAGACGATCCTATCAATTTGTTGCTTGAGCAATCTCTCACGCAAAAGAGGAATGAAATGATGGAGAATTTTTCCCACATCCTTCAACGCCTGCTGATAGCATCAGGCGCATATTCATCAAGTGGCCACTTTGGAGGCACATCGGCTTTCAAGGTACAAGTTAATTTTGATATTCCTATATTTGAAGGACAGATAGATGTAGAAGCCCTAGAAAAATGGTTAACTCTGCTAGAAGGTTATTTCTCTGTTCACAATTTTTCCGACAAAAAAAAGATCACCTTCGCACTCCTTAAAGCTCTCCCTCATGTCAAACATTGGTGGGAAACTTACTGGGAGCAAATTTCCACAGAGGAGTCTAGAATTCATGGGGCCGATCCCACTTGGGATTTTTTTGTGGATGCGGTAAAAGAACAGTATTATCCTGTTGGCAACTATGAGGACCAGTACATGAGATGGACCACACTGCGGCAAGAGAGGGGCCAAGCAGTTCCGGAGTTCACCAATACCTTCCATACCTTGCGCACCAAGCTAGGTATCAAAGACTCTGAGCGAAATTTGGTTCTGAAATACCATGGGGCTCTACACAGATACATCCAGACTGAAATGAATTTTCTGGACATCTCATCACTCGGTGCTGCTTATCGATATGCTATTAAAATTGAGTAGAAATTTAAGCACCAGAACAAATGGGAATTAGGGTCTGCAAATCCGCAACAACCAAAGTATGACAAAGACGTCCCTAACAAAAAGTCTCCCGAAAACCAGTCCAAGACACAGGAAAAGAAGGGTCAGGGGAAGACAAAGAAGGACACCGGAAATGGTGTGATTTCCACAAAAGCCCCTGGCACAACATTGATGAATGTCGCTAAAAACTGTTATTGGTGGCCAAGATCAAAGACAAGGAGCCGAACCCTGATTTAGAATCTGATTCTGAAAATACTAGTAAAGGACAGATCATTGACGCAGACCCCACTGCTATTTTCGCGACCGCAACAATTCAACCATAAGAGCCAACAGATCCTGAAGAGGGGGAGTGCCTTTTCATTCACAGATGTGTGTGAAGGGGACTTGCATTTTATTTTTGATAGCGGAAGCCAGAAAAACCTCATCTCAATAGAGGTCGTCAAACAGTTGGGATTGTCGACAACACCACACCCGCAACCATGCAACATTGGGTGGCTTCGGCAATGACGAGATCTCTGTGTCAGCCAACAATGTCAATTGTCATATGGCATCCAACCCTTCAAGGATGAGGTATTATGTGATGTTTCCCCACTGGATATCAGTGATGTTCTCTTGGGCCAACCATATATGTGGAGACACCATGTTGTTTATGAGTCTCGACCTCGTAGTGTCATTGTTACTTTGGGGGGTCATCTCTACAGAATACCAGAAGTAGTTTTGACTACTGTTCCACCTAAAAAGTGCCACAAGGTAGTATCTTATACTGCAAAATTCAGCATCTTCACAATCTATTCAAAAGGAGAATAAAAGGACACTGCAACCACTACAGGCTTGCCCAAAGCACCTTCTATCCAATAGAAGCAGGTCGACAAGGCTGCAACAAAGTGTGAAGATTCCTTCTTCACATCTTCCTCTCATGTATCTCGACTTTTTGAACAGCCTCAACCTCAACAGGTTCGTGACAGATTTCCACAAACTGAGAAACTCAACGTCTCCGGAAAGACAAGCAGCTCACCAAGATGTAGGTGTCGCGCTCGTCCAAGTACCAGTGAACTACCTTGGAAATCATGTTCTTTGTCGCAGCTGATAGTCTCGGGCATTTCTTCTTAAAAAGAATGAAATAAATTTGTGCAATGAATTCATTGCAGATGAGGGAGTAAGACTTTTTATACTTGTTCTCCCATGACACGCTAAAATAGACGTGGACCGGGAGCTCTGTGACATGCCAGCTCAGATTCATGCCGACTAAGATGTTTTTGGCACACATAACATCAAGAAGATATGAATCCATGTAGAAAGTTGGTGACTCTCCTTCCTTCGACGTTTGAGCCTGTTGTATACAGATGCTTAGTTTTTTAGAAATGATTGCTCCCTAGTTGAAACCTCTCCCAGATATTGGCACTGTGTAAGCTAAGGTCATCCATGCCTCTGAAAATCTGGAGCAGTCCTTCTCTCCATATAATCAGCAGATGAGAGCCATCAAATAGATGTATGGCTCCCTTAAGTTGGTCGTCTGGTACCAGCTAGTGCTATGGTTAATGTGTTGGCGACGGAAGTCACTCCTGGATTGCTAGCAGGAGCAGAGCCCGACACCCATCAGTTTTATGTCATGGTTTGTTTATAGATGGGGTGACCGAATGGAAGCCAACTCAAAATGATATTATTCCAACTTCAAAACTAGGCCAGGCATGCATAGGTGAGTGAGGTCTTATATAAACTTCAGACAGTGAGTTGT